>WSYH01002210.1:0-93312 GCA_036426205.1 Ascaphus truei | reverse complement strand
AAGGGGGTGAGCGCCAAGGGGGGTCAGCGGCAAGGGGGGTCAGCGCCTCTACCTCGGTCCCTGTGGCTGCCCGCCCAGCGGGGGACATCGCGCAGCAGGCAGAGGAGCGGGAAGGCAGACACACTCACCGTGTGCTCTGCACAAAGCGGAAGCCCCGCCCCCGGCTTCCTCTGACCTGCCTGCGACCAATCCCCTGCATCCCGGCCGGCATTCTAAGTCCCGCCTCCTTCATTCAAACCCATGCGGCCCTTCCTCCAATCACCTGGCAGCATTCACTCACACAGAATACTTACCAGCTGCCGCATCCTCCTCACCGCCGCCGTAACCGGGACACATTGGGTGGGCCGCACAGATACTCGGTGTGGGCCGCATGCGGCCCGTGGGCCGCGAGTTTGACATGCCTGCTGTACAGCATAAAAAAGACCCATCTTCCCTTAGATTTAAGGGTTTACACACTGTCCCCTTAGGGAGGAGAGGTGGTGATAGAATCAAGAATCTCTCTATCCAATAAACATTCTGGATTTACAAATTAGAATCCCACACCCCTAAAGGGTTAAATGAGGATGTGGATATATGGTCCCTGTATTGATTCTGTCATCTAAATAATTCATGTCTGCTTCGGAACTAATTCTTGTTTCTTTCTTTCAGAATTAATCTAAATCTTTGCCATTTGTTATTTTTATGGTTTATTTTAGTATTGTGTTTTATGCAGCTTTTTAAGTATTAGAAATTAAATGTTTTTTTATTTTTAGGCAGCTCTGATTTTGCAGCTGTGCTGCATTAGCATGGTGCATAGTGATTCGTTGATACTATTAAGTTGTTAACCAATCATATGGTTTTGAATGGTAAAAACTCTGATACAGATATCATGTGTTTTATTCCCTGAAGAAGTGGCCTTTGAGCTACGAAACGCCGCGTAGGAGAGATACCATTCAACCTATATTTTTATTATTCATGTTCCAAGGTGTATTTTATTGTTGTCAAACGGTTTGCTGAACACCGAGTTGATTTCCTCTTCTGCGCATGTGCCGCGCTGTTGCCTGCCTCTGTGGTTGCTAAGTGAGGTCTGAATCAGTACTGGCAGACGCTGTTACTCAAAGCAGAGCGGCCGCTATGACGTCACAGAAGGGCCCGCGGAACCACGCCGTTACGCTGCCTGACTGATCGGGAAACACAGTTAGGTCTGCAGAGGAACCTGTGTACTACTTGCGAGCAAAGGACAACTACTCCCCAGGACCCACTAAGCGTATTGACGCTATTTACAGGACATTGAGACTGTGGCAGAGTCATCAATTATCCGGTATTTCACCTACCTGTAGGTGGAAAGGAGAGTGAAGCTCTGGTGGTTCCTGGTTGCAGACGCTGGTAACTGCCACTCTGTGGCTCTATGCTTGATTAAATCTACCTTGATGTACGCATAACCTTGAAACACCTTATATATAAACATAGTTTATTACATTTTTCACGATGAGTGTTGTGCGCTTTGTTTGTTTTTTTGTTACTAGATTCTAGGGTCTTGGGCTACCCTTTACACAGCAGCAGATGCTCATCTACATTGGTATATATTTATTTACCTTTTCCACATGGTGGGGTGTTTTTTGATTTAAATTGACATCACAATTAACACTTTGTATTAAGTATATATTTTAGTGCGCACGTATCTGTTTTCTCTATCTGTACACTTACCAGAACGCCCTCCTACTGTCTCTGTATGTTCTTCCTATCAACCAATTATATTGTAAGCTCTTTGGAGCAGGGTCTCCTTTCCCTAAATGTTACTTTTATGTCTGAAGCACCTCTTCCCATTGTTTTATTTGTTATTTATGATTATCATGTGTGTTAGTGCTGTGAAGCGCTATGTACACTAATGGCACTATGTAAATAAAGCCATAGATACTTACCCTGTGTAAGCATTTGAGTGACAAGGTTTTCTTACTGAGAAACATTTTATACACTCTGCACATGGGAAAGGTTTCTCCCCTGTGTAAATGCTCTGGTGCCTGAGGACTGTCCTCCTATTACGGAACTGATTATGATGTAATCCCCTTTTATGAATTGTCTGGTGTGTGTTGAGGTGCCTCTCAGTGCTGAAATGTTTCCCAAATTCTGTACAATTAAAACGTTGCTCCCTTGTGTAAATCTACTGGTGTAACAAGAGGTCCCACTTTGTATAAAATGGTTTACCACACTCTGAACAAGCACATTATTTCCCCTGTGAGAATCATGTGGTGTGAGAGGTCATTCATCCAAGAACAGTTTTTCCTATACTCTGTCCATGTGAAAGGCCTCTCCCTGCATGAATTTGTTGGTTTCTGAAGAGATGACCCTTAACATTGAATTGTTTCCCACACTGAACAAGCAAATGGTTTCTCCACTGTAAATACTTGGGTGTGACAGGAGGTCACACTTTGTACTGAATTGTTTCCAACACCCTGAACTAGGGTTACACAATAACAAAAATACTTCCCACCATAAGAGTATTAAACAATTTTCAGCAATATATTAACACCCAATAGAAAGCAAAAAAGCAAAAGTCCTCAAAATGTTCAAGGTCATTTATTGTGAAACATATTTCTTATACAAATCAATTTCATTCTTAATAAAATGTTAAAAAGCAAATACATTTTAGTATATTTTAATTTTAAGAATAACAAATGTTTCAATGAAAATGTTACACTAACTACACCCACACTAAAGACCCCTTTCTTCACTATTTTATTTATTTATAAAATGTTTTACCAGGAAGTAATACATTGAGAGTTACCTCTCTTTTCGTGTATGTCCTGGGCAGAGTTAAGATGACAAATAATACATGGTTACAAATACAGTTACATAAGTGAACAGGGTATACATTATATACAAGACATTGCATGCACAGTTAGAGATAATATATATTATAGGCGTATGTAACAGGTACAGACCAGATTAAAATGTGCGACAGCCTTAGTTTTGAAAGAACTTAAACTGGTGGTGGATGCGAGAGTCTCCGGTAGGTTGTTCCAGTTTTGGGGTGCACGGTAAGACATTTTACAATTACCCCCTCGACCCCCCTTCTCCTGTACACATAAATAGGGCATGGGGAGGAGTGGGTTAATGGGCATGCGGAAGGAGGGGGCCAGGAGGCACAGTTGAGAGCTGAGAGAAATACAGGGGGAGGAGAGAAAGGGGTTGAGTCATGACAGAGGGGAAGTGGTTAATATGGAGGGGTGAGATTACCAGCAGGAGGATTCCTTATAGCTGCAGCATGTGAAAGTCAAGGAGCTCCCAGACTCCTCCCACTCCACTGTTTTTACACTCTGTCCTCTCTCTGACACAGTCCCCACCCCCACGCCTCTCTGCCAGACCCAACCCCACTCTGCAGCTGCTGATAGGAATGCCATGGTAAGAAGTAATGGCAAGTATTGCATTACCGTCCATTTTTATTACTGCAGTATTACTATGCAACTGTTATATTGCCCAACCCTACTGTGAACAATCACATATTTTATCTCATGCCTGAATCCTCAAGTGTGTAAGGAGGCTGATCCTCTTTCAAAAGCTTTCCCAACACTATCTACATGGAAATGGTTTCTCCCGTGTATGAATCCTGTGGTGTGTGAGGTGGCTCATTTGAGAAAAACTTTTCCCACACTCTGCACATGTGAATCATTTCTCTCCTGTATGAATCCTCTGGTGTCTGAGGAGGTTGCTCTTAACATGTGAAGGGTTTCTCCCCTGTATGAATCCGCTCATGTTTGAGGAGCTCCGTCTTCTGAGTAAAGCTTTTACTACACTCTGCACATGTGAATGGTTTCACTCCTGTATGAATCCGCTCATGGATGAGGAGATCTCTCTTCTGAGAAAAGCTTTTACTACACTGTGTACATGTAAATGGTTTCTCTCCTGTATGAGTTATATGGTGCCCGAGGAGGTAGCTCTTTGTACTGAATTGTTTCCCACATTCTGAACATGTGAATGGTTTTTCCCCTGTATGAATCCGCTCATGTTTGAGGAGATCAGTCTTCTGAGAAAAGCTTTTACCACACTGTGTACATGTGAATGGTTTCTCCCCTGTATGTATCCTCTGGTGTCTGAGGAGATGCTGCCTAACTGTGAATTGTTTCCCACACTCTGTACATGTGAATGGTTTCTCCCCTGTATGAATCCGCTCATGTTTGAGGAGCTCCGTCTTCTGAGAAAAGCTTTTACTACACTCTGCACATGTGAATGGTTTCACTCCTGTATGAATCCGCTCATGGATGAGGAGATCAGTCTTCTGAGAAAAGCTTTTACTACACTGTGTACATGTGAATGGTTTCTCTCCTGTATGAGTCATATGGTGTACGAGGAGATTCTGCTTAACTGTGAATTGTTTCCCACACTCTGTACATGTGAATGGTTTCTCCCCTGTATGAATCCGCTCATGGATGAGGAGATGTGTCTTCCGAGAAAAGCTTTTCCCACATTCTGAACATGTGAATGGTTTCTTTCCTGTATGAATCATCTGGTGTATGAGGAGACTCTGCTTAACTGTGAATTGTTTCCCACACTCTGTACATGTGAATGGTTTCTCTCCTGTATGAGTCATCTGGTGTCTGAAGAGGTTTTTCTTAATACTGAATTGTTTCCCACACTCTGTACATGTGAATGGTTTCTCCCCTGTATGAATCCGCTCATGGATGAGGAGATGTGTCTTCCGATAAAAGCTTTTCCCACATTCTGAACATGTGAATGGTTTCTTTCCTGTATGAATCATCTGGTGCATGAGGAGACTCTGCTTAACTGTGAATTGTTTCCCACACTCTGTACATGTGAATGGTTTCTCCCCTGAATGAATCCGCTCATGGATGCGGAGATCTCTCATCTGAGAAAAGCTTTTACTACACTCTGCACATGTGAATGGTTTCTCCCCTGTATGAACCCTCTGGTGAATGAGGAGGGTCCTCTTAGTACTTAACTGTTTCCCACACACTGTACAAGTAAAAGGAGTCACTGCTGTCTGAATCATCTGGTGTGGAAGAAGTTTCCCCTTCAGTGAGAAACTGCTCCCACCATCTGTATATGTAAAGGTTTGCTCTCTAGCGGGGACACAAAGGTGTGTGAGCAGGTCCCTGTCCAGTGAGAAGCTTTTGCCACACTGACAGAGAGAAGGCTGAGCACCGCGGCTTCTTCTCAGATCTCTCGCATACCTTTTGCTGGACCCATATTTAGAGTCCGTCTCTGCTGTGTGCTGTACAAGGTCTGTAAATTCAACATCATGTGGCACTGGTTCCTTGCACGTGGCTAAAATGTGGCAGGAATCATTGTTTTTTGGCACTTCTGGGCTGTGAGGAGTCAGCCAGCTTCTGGATGTATCAGAGCTCAAGTTCTGTTCCTCATTCAGGCCGTTCTCTAACAGAAGTAAACAAAAAAGACAGAACAAATGTTTTCAATCTGTAAATCAAAATGCTGAAGAATTTATTTCACCAATACTTAATTAACAAAATATTCTCATCACCTAGGGTTTTAAACTTGTAGCACATGGACATCCAGTGGCCCCTAATGACTTTGGTGGTGGTCCCGAAGGCCTGAAATGTATTTGTAGCTCATTGATACATATATAATTTGTATTTATTACTGTATTCATTATTTAAGGATACATGCGCATCCTCCAAATAATTAACATTGAAAATGTCCATGAGAAGTAAAGTTAAGGAACTCCTGGTCTATCATATTAGTGCGTTAATAATATCAACTAAACCAGACAGCAACCTATAGTGTAAAGATACTGTAGATGCCCATGTATGTATGTCTTTATTTATATAAGGCCCGCAGTGTACTCAGCGATTTACAGCAGAAACAATACAGTACAGGGAATTATAATACAATAAGTGCAACAAACACAATCAGACAATAGGAACGGGAATCCCTGCCCTGGAGAGCTTACAATCTAAGTGATGCAGCGACTACACTGCCCATGTAATCTTCTGCCATAAGACCCACAAACTAAACTGCTCCATTTTGTGTCATATTGTGGTCAGTCACAAATACTATTCATATAATTTCCCAAGCACGCGGCCTTGGTGTAATATTTGACTCCTCTCTTTCCTTCTCCTCTCACATTCAAAACAAAGAAAAAAAGGAGCACAGCAGAAAAGAAGAACTGGAGGCAAAAGTAGAATAAATAAAAGATTTATTGAGACACCAAGCTTAAGTTAAAAAAGAGAAACCTCCAACGCGTTTCTCGCCATGGGCGCTTTATCACAGAGTGGTTTCCTGAATCTAGAGAGTGTCACGTTATAGGCGCTCCCCGCCGGAAACACTGCCTACCTGTATCCCAGGTAAAAATTCTCATGGGAACAAAACAGTCCGGGGAAAATGTAACCACGGAAAGAAGGCAGTATAACTGTGGGGGAGAAATCCAGCAAAAGGACACAATAAAGAATACAATAACAATAAACTTAAATAGACTCATAAGGACAATAAAAATTAAATGAAAAAGCATCAAATTTAAAAGTGGATAGGATGTGGAGAGAATAAAATTTAAATTAAATTAACTAACACCAAATAATATAAATATAATAAATGTAACCTCAACTACCAAGGCAAAGAACAATTTGAATCTTGATAAAGGGAATATACAGTTAGGTCCGGAAATAATTGGACACTGATACAAGTTTTATTATTTCGGCTGTGTACGAAAATAAATTCAAGTTACAGTTAAATAATGAATATGGGCTTAAAGTGCAGTATATCAGCTTTAATTTGAGGGTGTTCACATCCAAATTGGAGGAAGGGTTTAGGAATTACATCTCTTTAATATGTAGCCCCCTCTTTTTCAAGGGACCAAAAGTAATTGGACAATTGACTCAAAAGCTGTTTCATGGACAGGTGTGGGCTATTCCTTCGTTATTTCATCATCAATTAAGCAGGTAAAAGGTCTGGAGTTGATTCCAGGTGTGGCATTCGCATTTGGAAGCTGTTGCTGTGAACCCACAACATGCGGTCAAAGGAGCTCTCAATGCAAGTGAAAATGGGCATCCTTAGGCTGCAAAAAAAAAAATCCATCAGAGCGATAGCAGGAACATTAGGAGTGGCCAAATCAACAGTTTGGTATATTCTGAGAAGAAAAGAACGCACTGGTGAGCTCTGCAACACGGAAGACAACAGTGGTGGATGATCGTAGGATCCTTTACATGGTAAAGAAAACCCCTTCACAACATCCAGCCAAGTGAAGAACTCTCTCCAGGAGCCAGGCATATCATTATCCAAGTCTACCATAAAGAGAAGACTTCACAAGAGCAAACACAGAGGGTTCACCACAAGGTGCAAACCATTCATAAGCCTAAAGAATAGAAAGGCCAGATTAGTCTTTGCCAAACAATATCTCAAAAAGCCAGCCCAGTTCTGGAACAGCATTCTTTGGACAGATGAAACTAAGATCAACCTCTACCAGAATGATGGGAAGAAAATAGTATGGAGAAGGCATGGAACGGCTCATGATCCGAAGCATACCACATCATCTGTAAAACACGGTGGGGGCAGTGTGATGGCATGGGCATGCACGGCTTACAATGGCACTGGGTCACTAGTGTTTACTGATGATGTGACAGAAGACAGAAGCAGCCGGATGAATTCTGAAGTGTATAGGGATATATTGTCTGCTCAGATTCAGCCAAATTCAGCGAAGTTGATTGGACAGCGCTTCATTTTACAGATGTACAATGACCCAAAACATACTGCGAAAGAACCCAGGAGTTTTTAAAGGCAAAGAAGTGGAATATTCTGTAATGGCCGAGTCAATCACCTGATCTCAACCGGATCGAGCATGCATTTCACTTGCTGAAGACAAAACTTAAGGCAGAAAGACACACGAACAAACAACAACTGAAGACAGCTGCAGTAAAGCCCTGGCAAAGCATCACAAAGGAGGAAACCCAGCATTTTGTGATGTCCATGCGTTCCAGACTTCAAACAGTCATTGCATGCAAAGGATTCTTGACTAAGTATTAAAAATGAAGATTTTATTTATGATTTTGTTAATTTGTCAAATTACATTTGAGACCCTGAAATAAGGGGACTGTGTATGAAAATGGTTGCAATTCCTAAACGTTTCATACGATATTTTTGTTCAACCCCTTGAATTAAAGCTGAAAGTCTGCACTTCTATTGCATCTCGGTTGTTTCATTTAAAATCCATTGTAGTGGCGTACAGAGCTAAAATTATGAAAATGGTGTCTGTGTCCAATTATTATCCGGACCTAACTGTACATAATGAATAAGATGTAAATAAATAAACCACACTGAGAAAATTGCCATATTAAGGATACAATACTACTCATCAAATGTGACTAGAGAGACACATATGTATCTCAATGATAGAAACAAATGTATATGAAACACACACAGTATTATATAACCTGAGAATGGGCAAAGGAATAATAAAGATTAGAGAAAATGTTTTAGGTCCCATTCTGTATTAATCCCAAAAGGGGATAGAGTATTAAGTGAGTGGGTCCAAAACATCTCACGCTGATTAAGCTGTTTAATTCTATCACCCCCTCATGTAGGAACAGGTATACATTCAATCCCCTCGTGTAGGAACAGGTATGGATTCAATCCCCTCGTGTAGGAACAGGTATAGATTCAATCCCCTCGTGTAGGAACAGGTATAGATTCAATCCCCTCGTGTAGGAACAGGTATAGATTCAATCCCCGCGTGTAGTTACAGGTATAGATTCAATCACCTCGTGTAGGAACAGGTATAGATTCAATCCCCACGTGTAGGAACAGGTATAGATTCAATCTCCTCGTGTAGTGACAGGTATAGATTCAATCCCCTCGTGTAGGAACAGGTATAGATTCAATCCCCTCGTGTAGGGACAGGTATAGATTCAATCCCCTCTACAATGAATAAAAACTGGAATTGTGTGTGTTTTCTTACGGTGTAGAATATCAATAGAATTGATAGGATTGGCATAGCAACAAATACAACATTTACCACATTTGAAAAAAATAAATAAACATGTATTAAATTTGATTCATGAACACGGTCTGACCTGGAGGTAAATAAACTAGGCGAAAGAGTTTGCCAAGGATTTAGCCTTTCTAAATGCAAATTTTGGTCCTTGTTCAATAGGCTCTAAGGTCTTCCTCCAAGGTGAGCACTTCCCAATGTTTCTGGATGATTGAGTGGATTGGATCTATGCCGTGTAATAAACAACAGATTGGATCCTTCGGGAGTGCCCTGGTCTCTCCTTGATTTAAACCCCCTGCCTAGAACCAGTTGAACCATAAGACAGTAACTCAGCATGAGTACAGAGTTTGGCATTCATGTAAGACTCCTCTATATCCCTGTTCTGCAGCCCCTGACAGAAAATATGTTTGCCAATTCGGTGGCCTGTTGATGAAAAGAATCCTCGTTAGAGCAAAGCCGTCTTAGGCGGAGGAATTGGCCCTTGGGTATACCCCGGATGAGTGATCCGAGGTTAATTGCTATCCGCTTTAAGAAAGGTATTCCTGGAATTTTGTTTCCTATAAATGTCAGTCTGGATTTCTCCTGTAACGTCAATAAATAAAGTGATATCTAAATAATTAGTATGGTGTTCATAAGTAAAGTTAAGATTCAACATAAGGAATTAAGAGTATTAATGAAAGTGTCCAGTGAATGTGAATCCCCTTCCCAAATCATAATCAGGTCATCAATATAACGCTTGTAAAAAATAATATTATGCCGAAAAGGATTAGAATCACCAAAAATAAATGTGGATTCCCAGAGACCCATAAAAAGATTAGCATACTCTTTTTGAGGGGTTAGTTTTATGGGTTTGCTTTATCGTTTTGATGTTATCTGTGAGCTCCTTGATTAGCTTTTGGCGGGCTTTTTTCCTGTGGGACGTGATGGAAATGAATTTCCCTCTAATGGTTGCCTTATGGGCTTCCCATAGGATTGCTGGGGAGGAGACGGATCCTGAGTGAAAAAAGAAGTAATCCCTAAGAGCGGATCTGATCTCCCTTTCTATCTCAGGATGGTTGAGTAATGAGTCATTTAACCTCCACGAGTAATTTGTTGTTTTTTCAAAGGGGGTTGATAAAGACAGGGTGATCGGGCATGGTCAGACCATGTAATTGGTCCTATGTCAGAGCTGATAGTTGCCGCCAACACCTTTTTAGTGGCCAAAAAGTGGTCTATTCGAGAGTAAGTCTGGTGAGGTGCTGAGTAAAAAGTATAGTCTCTCTGGCCCTGATGCTGGGATCTCCACACGTCTACCAGTGAGAACTCGCTCAGAATTCCTCTGAACCTTTTCCCTATGATCTGGGAGTGGGTTGTACGAGGAGGTCCCATTGTGGTCGATCTGTCCTCGGTGGGGTTTAAGACCATGTTTAGGTCTCCGCCCACTATCATCGATGACAGATATCCTGGGTCGACGCCCTCGAGGACAGTTTGTAGAAATTCCGTTTGGTTCTCGTTTGGGGCGTACACATTAATCAGAGCGATTGCTGAGCCCGCTAGGGAGCCATATACCACTAGAAATCTACCCTCTGGGTCCGCTGTTGTTTTGACGTGATTGAATGGGGTGCCTTGTCTGATTAGGATAGCCACTCCCCTTTTCTTACTACTGAATGATGCGAAAAAACACATTGGGAACACTTTTTTAAATACATTTGGAGGGTCTTGGGATGTGAAGTGGGTCTCCTGTAGGAATACGATGTCTCCCCCTGACCTTTTCATGTCTTGGAGGGCCAATCTCCTTTTTCTGTTATTCTGGAGGCCTTTTACATTGAGGGAGGTTAACTTAATCATAGTTGGGCTAGCCATTTGGACTTTTTTTTTAGATAGAACCGTACGGCCTCTCCTTTCCCACTGGAGAGGTCGTGATCCGGTAGGCCCGAGCCTAGTTTATGTTTCAGCAAACATGGAGGGTGGGTGCCTTTTTGTTCAGGGCAGATATTTTGGGCCAAGGAGCAGGGGTGTGGGCGGGAATAGAGGAGGGTGAAGCAAAGATCTGCTGGGACAGGGTCAGCAGATAAAGAAAAGTAGTAATGAGGTCTACCATAGACCTTAACAAAATATTGCCAGTCCTAAGGGCGACCGGCATTTGGGCTAAAGGGCCCTTCAGGGGTGATTCCGGCCTCGTCAGCCGTTGGACGTCAGAAGGGTCCAGACCCTCTACTAAATTTACTTAACACTCTTTCCCCTTTCTCGTATGTTACCGTCTAGTTTCTTTAACAGAGTCTCTTAGTCAGGGAGGGGGGGACTGGGGTTAGGTAGGCGTGGGGAGGTTGGGAAGGGAGTGGGGTATCTGGAGCCCTTGTTCTACTACTGTTTCTACTGCGGGGCGTGTAATGTAGGAATCATTATTCACCAGTGGGGCAATATTTGCATTAGGAGCTAAGTATGGCAACCTGGCTTCTGGAATGATCATATTTGATCCATTGGTTAGTTCAGCAGTTCTAACTAACTCTGGTAGCACTCTCCGGGGCAGAGGATGTGCATAGCTACTAGTAAACTACCTTGTTTAATGGATCCCTTTAGGAGGGGAGGTGGAAAGGGGGGAGGGAGGGGACGGGGGAAAGGGGGGTGGGGTGAGGGGGAAATAGGGGAGGGAAGGAGGGAGGGAGGAAGGGGGGGGGGGGGGGGCCTCAGTCACATTTCAAACATTTCAGACCTCGTGTCATACATATAATGTGCAGCTCTGCGCTGTTGATGTTTTTTTTTTTTTTTTTTCCCCCCAAACATTTTTATTGGGTAAATAAACAGTTACATATTATGCAAGTATCATTGTTTACATCCCAATACATTACACCCTTTTCAAGTTTTTGAGGAATAAGGGCAAAGCAGGTTGCCCAAAAGGAGCGCTTCCCAGAGAGGGGGAAGCTTAGTTAGTTCCAAAGTGGGGGGAAAGATGTCAAAGAACGTGGGAGGGGGGGGGAGGGGGAGGAGAGGAGGTGTATTTTCCCCTGGGCGGCCTGCCTCCCAGATATTAGGGCTGATAGTCTTCCGCGGGAGGATTCCTCCTTCGACCGGAGGGGGGGGGGGGGGTGGATCCTTCCCTATAGTGTCACCCAGGGTTCCCAAACCCTGTCAAATGGTTTAGTTTTTTGCTTTAGGTAGGCTGTGAGCTTTTCCATAAGCATCACTTCGTTAATTCTTTTTTTAATCATTCCCTTAGTGGGGGGGGGCTACCTTCTTCCAGGAGGACGCTACTTCACATCTCGCCGCTTGAGAATAAAGGAGATTAATTTCCTAGTTGGTCGACCAATTTCCTCAGTTGGTCTGGCCAGTAGGTAGGTCAGTGGCTCAATAGGTAGCTCGAGGCCTGTGACCTCTTTTATTAAATTTTGGACCGTAGTCCAGTATTTCTTAATTTCTGGACATGTCCACCATATATGGGCCATGTCTCCCCTTTGACCACAGCCTCTCCAACACAGATCCGATGCCAGAGGGTAGATTTGTTTTAATCTCACTGGCGTGAGATACCAATAGAAGAGTATCTTATAAATGTTTTCCTTTGTGGTGGTGCATATAGATGTCCCAGAGGCCGCTTACCAAATTTCTTCCCAATCTTCCTCCTCTATAGTTATATTCAGGTCAGCAGCCCATTTAAGCATATAATCATGTTTAGGAGGCCCTTCCCCTGTTTCCATTTCTTATTTGGAATCTCTCTGAATTCCCTCCTGGTAATCTAACAATTGCTGATGGGTTCTGGTACAGTGCTTGGACTCCTTCTAAATATGTATCTTTGAAACCGAATTTCTCCAACGTTTTGGTAAGGAAAAGCCAATCAATTCTATCAAATGCCTTCTCTGCATCTAAGCGTAGTAACATTGCCTTGGATTTTGTAAGATGGACATGCTCAATAATGTCAAAGATCTTTCGGGTATTATCTGAGGCCTGACGCCCTGAGATAAACCCTACTTGGCTCTGACTTACACTGGCGACACACTTTATTCGAGCTCGGCTAGTCCCACGAATTCGGGTATACCCGGGTGTATTGAGGTTTGTGACTGTTTTCTGCCCGAGTGCATTGAGGTATTTTCCAAGCAGGGATTGAAGCATTTTATTCCCGCTGGTGCAATACTGCACAGTATATAATATATACGGCATTACATTCATGAATTTATGCCACTGGCGAGACATCGCGAAGCATTGACAGCCATATAATCCTATCATTATCATTTAAACAGATCAGCCGCCCGTCAGCCAGGCATGAACCCAGGCTGGGAAGGCAAACACAACGGGGCTTGTCAGAGGTGAGGAGCGGCGCATTCCAGGTATCTGCCAGGTACATACTGGGTATTTGCTCGAATAAAGTGTGTCGGTGCAGTATATATCATTTTAACCCTTCTGTCCCAGCTACGGCGCCGTGCCGTCTAGCAAAAGTCCCTTTGAAGCTTTTGAAGCTCAGTTTGGACTTCCAGGGTCCAGTGTGAAATGTTACACTTACTCTGGTTAGTTCCTTTGGTCAGTTGGGCCAAGCATAAGCAATTAGCAATTTAGCCTTTGATGACCAGGCGATGTAAATTCTAGCATTCCTGCTCATTATCCTAGCAGGGGGTTGCAGTTTCTCAGAACTCAACCAAAATTTCATATTTACTGCAAATCACTCCCTAGCTTGAGTTCAGTAATACATACAGGCAGGTGAGACATATTATTACATTCCGTCACACCTGACGCTCGCAGAGAGACCACCCCTGAGAACTGATGCTGGCTACCTACCTGCAGCCTCCCCTCACTCCGCTTCTCCCTAACTAATCCTAACCTGGATCCTAGGGGCACCTGAGTGAGGCCATCTCCCTGACACGGTCTCACCATTACCGGGGATGAGCTCAGGGTTGCTGGTGCAGATGCACCCACCTTAGCTCCTGGCTGGCAGGTAATCTGGGGGTGGTCTAACTTTGCCACAACCCCGGTTACCTCCAGCCCATAGCAAGGCTGCAACAGTGGGGCTCTTAACTGAGAGTCCCCTTGCTGCTTCGCCCAGGTAATGGGGAAGCCTGGCGGCCCTACATGCGGCCCTTCCTTCCCCTCCCCTGAGAACTGATGCTGGCTACCTACCTGCAGCCTCCCCTCACTCCGCTTCTCCCTAGCTAATCCTAACCTGGATCCTAAGGACACCTGAGTGAGGCCATCTCCCTGACACTGTCTCCCCATTACCGGGGATGAGCTCAGGGTTGCTGGTGCAGATGCACCCACCTTCGCTCCTGGCTGGCAGGTAATCCGGGGGTGGTCTAACTTTGCCACAACCCCGGACACCTCCAGCCCATAGCAAGGCTGCAACAGTGGGGCTTCTTAAATGAGAGTCCCTTGCTGCTCCACCAGGGTAATGGGGAACGTCTAGTGCCCTACAAGCTGCCCGTCCCTCCCTGGTACCCTTTTGTCCTGCCACCCCTGGTCACCCTATAGTGAAAACAACAGGGTACAGTCATAGGGAAACATAAGTCAGAGTCAGTCTGCGGAACTTGGTCTGGCTTACCTTGCTGGTCCCCGCAGAGACCGCCTGCCTTCGTTGGTCCCAATTGCAGGGGGACTGGGAGCAGCCGCCGCCGCCCCATCTGGGGCTGGGCAGGCAACGGGCCGCTGCCGCAACAGCCGCCGGGTTGGGTACAGGTAAAACGGTGGCCAGGGTCCCAGGTCTTTGTGGAGGAACACAGCTCCATGCAAACTTGGTAAAATAACCCCTCCCGCCAAACCGTCCCTCCCCCCAAATAAAACTGCCGCCGCCGTGGTTCTCCGCCGGGATCAGGTGGATGGCCGCTGCTCTCTGCGCTGTTGCTGGTGCAGACCGTCCAGGTTCTCCAGGAGACAGTCCGAGGAGGGTGTCCCCCGGCTGGGCGGAGCGGAGCATCAGAGGATGCCGCTAATGGGTCATCTTTTCGCAGCTCTTGAGCGTTGGCACTGAGGGGTTCTTCGCCTGAAAGCGCACGGTAGGGGCACTGGGCATTATTGTGGCCCATTTGTTGGCAGTGTGCCGCAGAGGCAGGCCGGGCTTCTCAGCCACCGGTGGACTAACCCAGCAAGGGGCAACGGAGTCCAGAGGGGAGTTGCTGGAGGTGTCGTGCTCATTCCAGAGCTTCTCGCCGCCGCGTGGACTAACCCCAGCAGGGGGCAACGGAGTCCAGAGCGAGAAGATGCTTGAGCGCCGGGCTCGGAGGAGGATAAGCGGGTCGGTGATGGTACCGACGCCCAGGAACAGGGTCACACGCGCGGGAACCACATCTTGCCCAACGCACACACCAGTGTAGCTCTTTCAGGGAAATGGACGGGCCACTGCAACGGCTGTTACCTCTCTGGTGCAAACTTCCGTGGTTTCCAAGAACCACCCGCTCCCTCCACAAGTCTCTGCCGTCCGGAGCTGGGTCCTTCCTGCTCTCAAGGAGGTGTGATGGTTTACAGCAGATGCGAATCTTCTATCCTGCTGGGTTTCATGCTCACGATGTGCTGTCTTCTTCTCAGCCTGCTGGCCTGCTGGGTCCCAGCGCCGATTGATGCACCCTCGGTCTCGGTGCCCGGCTCCAGTCAGACGGATGGCCGGCACTTTGGTTCTGGAGGAAATGCTTCTCACAAGTAGGGGAACAGTGAGGAGGTGCCATATCTTGTGTTATATGTTGTACACTGTGTGTTCAATATCTTTAGTCCCAGGAACTTGCAATTACCATCAAGTTCCCACTGGATCACAGTACCCCGCAGAATACTGTAATCCAGGTCCAGTTCAGTCCCGCCAGCTGCCACCAGTTAATTACAAGCCTGTCACGATAGCTTATGACAGGCTGTAATTTACACCAAAACTATATATATAAATATGAAATATGAAAATTAATAGAGATATTAATATCTGGCATTTAGTAACGGTTACATGTACAATGTTTAGCCTCAAAAAGATGGGCTACATCCCACGGATACACATATGTAGTTCTTAGCAGGTTCAGCCAAGGACATCTCATAGTATTCTTATATTTAATAAGGTTACTCATTCTGCTTCCCTTGTAAGTGTGAAATAACAAACACTTAACCATTCCTTGTGCCTGCCTCCCGCATAAACAATTAGGGCAGTTACCTTTTGCTGCTTCCTGGGTCTCGCATAGCAATACCCCTTTGAAGCAGGGCTAAATTCTAGCAAGATGTCCTATTTAGCATCCAGCTGGCCCATTCACACCTTCCTTTTGATATGCACTTCCAGAGAGGAAGCTTGCATATCAAACGTGAATAGACTCATGAGTCACCGCATTTGGTTCTGGGCATATTAAAAACTGCAATAAGTCACTTTATCAAAAATATATGTCCCTCTTATGACAAAGTTATATTTTTAATATGTGGGTACTTGGGGGGTTCCCCTGAGGCTGCACCCCAAGACTCAGGGGCTGGCTGCAAACAGGTATTAACATACTGTACACTAAAAAACCATTCTGCTTTTCACATTCAACTTCAATTAAGCCCTTTGAAGTCCAGATTTCCTGAAAAGACACAATACAGTGGAATTTTCTTAAACTGTAGCTTATTAACCCCTTATGACCCAGTGTGTGTGTTATGCAGACACTGATCCAGCAACAATACCTTTATACAGGGGAATAAGCATTTTCATGTTATAACAAGGGTTAAATCACATTTGTTAGAGGGGGGCCCTTCGGGGGTAACCCCGTTAATCCCGGGCCAAACCCTCACGATCGTCACAAGTACATTCAAATTGGGCCCTATGAGACACACATGGGAGACATGGGCGAAATGCAAACTCAAATTCAAGCTCACAGGATCTAATTCTCAATTCACTCCAATCCACCAAAATCCAAAATTCCCACCTGGCTGTGAGCCTAGGCAATTCGATCAATTTAAAACAAAAAACATCAGAGTGGTTGCTGACCTCCTGAGTCTTGGACAGTTCTTGAGCTATCAAAACATACAAACCAAATATGAAATAGTAGGGTTGAACATGTTCAAATATCTACAAATTCGACACTTTGTTCAAACATTATCCCCAACGTTGGAATTTCCCCCTCTCACTGGTTTCGAGCGGCTCTGTAGAGAAACGTGCCACCAGAAAGGTCTCATAACGCAAATTTGCGCAGAATTGGAGAGGGCCGTAGAAGCCCCCACACACGACTATATGCTACATTGGGCAGCAGAATTGAACATAGTTATAGACCGAGAGGATTGGGAAAGTATTTGGGAAACAGCCTCAGGAACTTCCATATGTACCACAATCAAAGAAAATATATACAAAATACTGTTTCGCTGGTATCTTACCCCAGTTACAATGAATAAAATCTATTCCCTGGCGTCCGATTTATGCTGGAGAGGCTGCGGTCAAAAGGGGGACATGGCCCATACTTGGTGGACATGTCCGGAAATTCAGAAATACTGGGAAACTATACAAAAATTAATTGAAGAGGTCACAGACCTCACTATCCCTATTGACCCGTTGACCTACCTGCTGGCCAAGCCCTTAGAAACTTTGGACCGACCAACAGGTAAATTAATCTCCTTCATTCTCACAGCGGCTAGATGTGCGGTGGCGGCCACCTGGAAGAAGGTGTCTCCCCCCTCTAAACAAAAGGTAAAAAATAGGGTGCAAGAGGTGATGGAAATGGAGAAATTGTCAGCTTTTTTGAACCGATGCACTGTCTCCTTCAATAAGACATGGGACCCATGGCTGACCCAAATGGCACCCCAACGTTGTCACACTATATAAGATAAGAAGAAAAATAGCCTAAAGGCCCTAGCAATAGAGACTGAGGAGAAGGGAAGCAACGCCCCCCCCCCTCACCTCCCTCCCCCCCCCTACCTCCCTCTCCCCCCCTCACCTCCCTCCCCGCCTTTCTTTTCTGTTTCAACACTCGCGCTCCCCGCGTAGCCCCTGGAGGGCCAGGGGAACGTTGAGTCTTTCCCTTTCCTTCTGTTTTTTTTTTTTCCTCTCTCTTTTCCCTGACGAACATTGATAAAAAGGAGGAAAATCTGTATTAGGCCGCAATAATGTATGTGACTGGAACGCTGTGAAATGTTTAAATCTATCTATATATTTCTGAAAGCATTGTATGTGTCCCTGTCTGTACTGTCCCTAGCGGCAATCAGATTGGTCCCTTGGCCCGCACACCTCTCATTGGCCTGAGGCGGAGTGACGGGCCAAAGGTCACACACACACGTATAACCCGGAGGGTGGGGCTCACAGTGTTAGCAGCACATCTCCTGGTCTCTTACCCGCCGGTCCCGGAGACTCCGCCGCTTCCTCCCGAACATCAACCTGAAATCCAACTCATCACAGCCGCAGTGCGCAGCGCTCATCGGGACCCGCACGCACCTCCTCCTCTCCCCGGGTCTCCCGTGCTTTTTCCTCCCCCCACCCCCCTCGGCGCCGCTACAGTCAGCGGGGGAGCGGAGCGAGCGCCCGGGACACAGCGGGGGATTCTCACCTCACCACGGCTCTCACCACCCATAGGCCACTCCCTCACCTGGCGCTCTCCCTCACCCGCTCACCCCCCCGCCCACACACACAGAGCACGCACTCTGCGCGGCTCTCCCCTCACACAGGCCACTCCCTGTCCCCGAGGGCGCTCCTCCGGCTGTCTCCGCCTCTCCCCGCGAAAGGCACAGCACCTCCTCACCGGAGCGTCTCAGCCTCTCCGCTGAGGAGCCCGAGGTGGAGGAGGGCGGCCGGTACCCGGACGAAGAGGAGCGCGGCCGTGTGCAAGGTGAGTACACGCAGGGGAATGGGTTATTAACGCGTCCCTGACTCCCCCTGCCCCCCATACCCTCCCTGCCCTTTGCCCCTCCCTGCCCTTTGCCCCCCGCCCCTTCCTGGCCTTCGCTCCCCCGCCCCTCCCTGACCTTTGCCCCCCTGCCCCTCCCTGCCTTTTGCCCCCCTGCCCCTCATTGCCCTTTGCCCCGCAGGGAGGGGCGGGGGGGGCAAAGGGCAGGGAGGGGCAGGGGGGCAGGAAGGGCCACGGGAGCAAAGGGCAGGGAGGGTAGGGGGGCAAAGGGCAGGGGGAGTCAGGGACATGTTAAATAACCCATTCCCCTGCGTGTACTCACCTTGCACACGGCCGCGCGGTCCTCTGGAGCTGCAGGCAGCGGTCCTCTGGAGCTGCAGGCAGTGGTCCTCTGGAGCTGCAGGCAGTGGTCCTCTGGAGCTGCAGGCAGTGGGCAGTGCTTCTCTGGAGGTGCTGGCAGTGGGCAGTGGTCCTCTGGAGGTGCTGGCAGTGGGCAGTGCTGCTCTGGAGGTGCAGGCAGTGCTGCTCTGGAGGTGCAGGCAGTGCTGCTCTGGAGGTGCTGGCAGTGGGCAGTGGTCCTCTGGAGGTGTTGGTAGTGGGCAGTGCTGCTCTGGAGGTGCTGACCGGAGGTTACTTAATCTATATGTGTTGGGTTTTAGAATGAGCCTGTATATAAAACAGAATTGGAATGATCAGTTTTTTTGGACAAATATACAGCATTTAGTATCAGCTCTTTCACACCTAAATCACTAACCCCAAAGGAGTCGGAGAAGACAGGGGCACCAAAAAACACATATAGTCCATTCGCAAACAGGAACTTCATGTCAAACACTGCAAAACTTTAATGGCTCAGGATTGTGTCACAACATAACCATCTAGAAAAGTATAAAGAGAGTGGGAGATTAGCAGCCAAAAGACCAGTAAAGTCCCCATAGTGTAACATAGTAACATACTGTACTGTTCCATAGTATGAATAAAAAGCAGATACTGTACATGAGTGAGACTTTGATAAATGCTCCCGATACTCTCTCAGGTCCAGCAGTTCTGCTCCATACTGACACAGTCTCACTTTCCTATTTCATACGGTGAGAAGTGGGTAATGCAGAGGAACCAGTGCAGTAACTCCCCTCACCTTACCCCCACCATAATAAATAGGGGGGTTTGATCCCGCACACCCTCATTAATTTGTTCCTCGATCACCTCCAGTTTCTCACATTCAGCACATTTGTACCTTGCAGGACATGCTTATATAAAGGAATGCCTGGGGAAACACTGACATTTTACTCACTGATTATTTATTTTCCCCGGTCTCTCAATGTCAGCACATGACATGAGGGAATAGGCTCTGCCCATCTGAAGGTAGGACACAGACTTCTGACCTGCTCACACCCTTATAAGCCCGTCCTATTATGACGGGATCACTGCTTCCCGACCCAGTTAATTTCCAGCGGAATAGTTATATTCTGATACTGAATCAAAAGCACTATTCTCTGTGTTATATCTGTGGAACGTATCCACACGTATAATACAAGTATTGTAAACATAATAAGACAGTCTGTCTGTGAGTGGGTTTATTGGCTTAGCCTGGGATGAGATGCAATGTTTAAAAGCTGTGTTTAAAGCAGCAAGCATTGGCTTAAGGGGTTTCCATGTAATCATGGACTTGACCAAAAGTGTGGCTCATTGCATGTAATTTCCCAGAATCCTTGCTGCAATATAGTGAAATATATATATATGATATATATAGTATATATAGAGAGACAATAAATAATATAATATAATTATATATATATATATATATATATATATATATATAATCTATAATATATACAGTGTCGACAAACCTATACATTTGCTCGCCCCGGGCGAGTGGATTTAACCCCCGGGCGAGTAAATATTGGCCCAAGCAGCACACGTTGGTAAAAGTGGCGAGTAGTAGATTTTTTTGTTGGGCGAGTAGTTTTTTTGGTGATTTGTAAACGTGTGTGGTGTGTGTGTGTGTGTGGTGTGTGTGTGTTGGTGTGTGTGTGTGTGTGTGTTGGTGTGTGTGGTGTGTGTGTGGTGTGTGTGGTATGTGTGTAAATATATATATATATATATATATATATATATATATATATATATATACACACAGTGTTCGGACAAACTATACATGTGCTCGCCCCCGGGCGAGTGGTTTAACACCCGGGCGAGTAAATATATGAAAGCCAAGCAGCACACGTTTGGTACAAAGTGGCGAGTAGATTTTTTTGGTGATTTGTCAACCAACTGTGTATATGATATGTTGTGTGTGTGTGTGTGTGTGGGTGTGTGGTGTTGGGTGTGTGTGTGGTGTGGTGTGGTGTGTGTGTGTGGTGTGGTGTGTGGTGTTTGTGGGTTTGTGTTATTATATATATATATATATATATACAGTGTTCGACAAACCTATACATTTGTTCGCCCCGGGCGAGTGGATTTAACCACACGGGCGAGTAAATATTGGACCCAAGCAGCACAGTTTGGTAACAAAGTGGCGAGTAGATTTTTTTGGTGATTTGTCAACCACTGTGTATGTATATGTGTGTTGTGTGTGTGTGGTGGTGTGTGTGTGTGTGTGTGGTGTTGTGTGTGTGTGTGGTGTGTGTGTGGTGTGGTGTGTTGGGTGTGTGTGTGTGTGTGTGTGTGAGTGTGTGTGGGTGTTTGTGTGTTGTGTTGTATATATATATAATATATATATATACAGTGTTCGACAAACCTATACATTTTGTTCGCCCCGGGCGAGTGGATTTAACCCCCGGGCGAGTATAATATTGGCCCAAGCAGCACACGTTTGGTACTAGGTGGCGAGTAGATTTTTTTTGTGTGGCGAGTAGATTTTTTGGTGATTTGTCAACCACTGTGTATATATATATATATATATATATATATTACACACACAAATGTAAATACAACTGTATGCTCATCTGCATGTCTTAGGCAAGTGTGCAACCCTGCCTTTCACCATTATCACCCAGCACACAGCACTTCCACTGCAGCAAGGGATTCTGGGAAATGAAATGCAAATGAGCACACAGTGCCACTTTTTGCTTCAAAAAACATTTTTAAACATGGTTCCCTATAGGCTTAAGCTTGCTGCATGGGTCACAGCTTTGAGCACAGCAGGGGTTAAGGTGACAACCAGAAAACACCACCACAGACAGCTGTTCGACCTTAATGGGTCTCATCAGTGTGGGGTTGGTTAACTGGGTATGCAAAGAAGCTAAGGATGGGGCCTAATTCCTTGCTGCAGTGGAAGTGCTGTGTGCTGGGTGATAATGGTGAAAGGCGGGGTTGCACACTGCCTAAGACAATGCAGAGAGAGCATACAGTTGTATTAAATTTGCATATTTGCTTTGATGTGGAGGGTTTTGTCACTTTTTTTAATCCCATAACTTAAATCAGTATAGATATATATTTATATATATATATATATATATTATATAATATTATATAATATATATATATATATAAAAAAAATTCTAAGCAGACTTATGTGAAATAATTATATAAACTTCATAAGTGGCATTTTTAAATGATTTAGTATGTACATACCAACAGCAATGTATGTATGATGTCTTTATTTATATAGCGCCATTAGTGTAAATAGTGCTTCACATTAGTAATACACGTGACAATCATATAAATAACAAATAATACAAATAACAGATCTTGGGAATAATCGCTTCAGACATAAATGTAACATTTCGGAAGAGGAGTTCCTGCTCCGGGGAGCTTACAATCTAATTGGTGGGGAGAACGTACAGAGACAGTAGGAGGGTATTCAGGTAAGTGCGTCTGCAGGGGGCCAAGCTTTATGTATCGTAGCCTCTTTTCCACATCCTCCTTCTTCGCTTCCCCCGTCTTTGAGGACGCAGCCAACGCCTCCCTGTAGCCTGGTAGCAGAGATAATATATCTACGTATTCCCCGGCCCATATCTTGTCCTTCACTTCTTTCAGCAAGTGCAAGCCCACTGAGCTAGGTCTGGATGTATAAGAGACTTTATATGCTGCATCGGGCATCCTCTTATCCTCGTCCACTTGCCCGGCCTGCCCACCGGCCCCTAGAGGTGTGTTAACAGCTTGCGGGGGACCCGCAGCCATTGCCGCTGCTGGTACTATAGGCGTCGCTTCCACTGGCGCCGGCATTGCTATAGCCGGAGCTATCGCTGCTGCTGACGCGATTAGCGTTGCTAGAACTGGCCCTGCGCTTATCGCGGGTGTCACTACTGTTGTTGGTGACTCTGCCCGCGCGGGTGTCGTCACCCCAATGTGACTCCCTGCGCTCGCCGACGCCCCTAATCCTGCGTCAATGTGCGCCACTAACGGGGATAGGGCTTGCCTTAAGCCCAACAACACTGCCTCGATGAGCTGCGCACCAGTACACCGGGGAGATTCGCCCACTATCACTTGAGGGGGAGCGCAAACCGCTAGTCTCTCGTGTGGGGAACTCCCGCTGGCTACCCCATAGTCAGTTTTCGCTGGCTGTTTACCTTTCTTTGACCGTTTTTTTTTTTTTTTTGCCAGGCTGAGGGTTGACCCGGGTGGCGTTGCCGGCCCCGTCTATCGGGAACCGCGATGGCTGCCTCCTCCCCCGTCTCTGTTATCGAGTCTCCCCTTGTGACCGCGTGCTGCGGCGCCCCATCTTCCACCTGTATGGTGATGGTGCCGCGCCTCAGCGACTGCTGCTGAGCCGACCCGTTGCCGGACGCAGCCTCCCTGATGCTGAATGAGGAAGAGGAATGGGGACGCCTGCCCGGCTTGTGTCCGTGACCGGCGATGTCTTTGAAAACCTCCGTGTTGACATGCCCCCTTGGCACCGATGAATTGGGTCGCCGCCCTGCTGCGGACTTATGCACTTGCATGCGGTGTGTCCCTTCCGTTTCATTGTCCTGCCGAGACGCACACGTGTGCCCATATACAACGCGAGCATTCGGTGCCAATAACACGCAGCGCATGTACGTGTGCCAAATACACACGCGGCATTTCGTGTTGCCCATCATACACACTGCGCGAATTTCCTGTGCCCATATACACAACGCGCACATCTACCTACGTGTGCCATTACACACGCGAACATCTACCTACGTGTGCCACATATAGACACGCGCGCATTACGTGCCCATTATACATCAGCGGGCATTTCCGGTGGGCCCATATACACACGCGCGCATTTCCGTGTGCCCATATCACATAGCGCAGAATTTCCGTGTGCCCATATACACACGCGCGCATTCCGTGTGCCCATATAACACAGCGCGCATTTACGTGTGCCCATATACACCGCAGTTACGTGTGCCATATACACACGCGCGCATCTACGTGGTGCCCATATACACACGCGCATATCTACCTACGTGTGCCCATATACACACGCGCGCATCTACGTGGCCCTACACACGCGCGCATTTACGTGTGCCCATATACCCACGGCGCATTTACGGTGCCCATATACACCCGCGCGCTTACGTGTGCCCATATACCACCGCGCGCATTACGTGTGCCCATATACACCCGCGCGCATTAAGTGTGCCCATATACACACGCGCGCATTTAAGTGTGCCATATACACACGCGCGACATTTACTTCTGCCCATTACACAACGCGGCATTGACTTGTGCCCATATACCCACGGTGCATTGAAGTGTGCCGTATACCCACGCGCGCATTTACGTTTGCCCGTATTACACGCGCGCATTTCGTGTGCCATATACACACGCGCGGCATTTACGTGTGCCCATATACACACGGCGCGCATTTAGTGTGCCCCTATACACACGCGCGCATTACGTGTGCCCATATACACACGCGCGCATTTAAGTTGTGCCCATATACACACACGCGCAGATGTAAGTGTGCCCATATACACACGCGCGATTACTGTGGCCCATATACACACTCGCGGCATTGACGTGTGCCCATATACACCAGCGCGCATTGACGTGTGCCCATATACAACCGCGCGCATTGACGTGTGCCCATATACACCCGCGCGCATTGACGTGTGCCCATATACACCCGCGCGCATTTTACTGTGCCCTATACACCCGCGAGCATTAAGTGTGCCCAGTACACAAGCGCGCATTTAAGTATGCCCATAAGACACACGCGCGATTTACTTATGCCCATATACACAACGCGCGAATTTACTGTAGCCCATATACACACCGCGCATTGACGTGTGCCCATATACACACGCGCGCATTACGTGTGCCCTATACACCCGCGCGCATTTAAGGTGCCCATACACACGCGCGCATTTACTTGTGCCCATACACACTCGGCATTTACTTGTGCCCATATACCACACCGCGCATTGACGTGTGCCATATACACGCGGCGATCTACGTGTGCCCATATACAAGCATCTACCTACGTGTGCCCATATACACACGCGAGCATCTACGTGTGCCCATATAACCACGAGCGCATTACGTCGTGTGCCCATCGACACAAGCGGAATTTACGTGTGACAGTATAACAACGGCGCGCCTTACGTGTGTCCGTATACACACGCGCGCATTTTCGTGTGCCCGTATACACCCGCAGCGCATTTACGTGTGCCGTATACACACGCGCGCATTGAAGTGGTGCCCGTATAACACGCGCGCATTGACGTGTGTGCCGTAACACCCCCGCGCGCATTGAAGTGTGCCATATACACACGCGCGCATTGAAGTGTGCCCATAATACGAAACGCGAGCGCATTGACGTGTGCCCATATACACGCGCGCATTGACGTGTGCCCATAACACCACGCGCGATTGAGGTGCCCAATACACACGCGCGCATTGACGTGTGCCATATACACACGCGAGCCATTGACGTGTGCCCATATACACAGCGCGCATTGGGTGCCCCTATACACACGCGCCATTGATTAGTGTGCCCATATAACACACGCGCGCATGACGTGTGCCCCATATACACACGCGGCATTGACGTGTGCCCATATACACACAGCGCGCATTGAGCGTGTGCCCATATCCACACGCGCCAATGGACGTGTGCCCATATACACACGCGCGCATTGACGTGTGCCCATATACACACGCGCGCATTGACGTGTGCCCATATACACACGCGCGCATTTACCATGGCGCACAACTTGGCTGGGGGCACCCTCATCACTTAATGAGGGACACGCGTCCTCGCATGCGGGACCTTGTCCGCTCAACAAATCCTGCCCGCCAGCCTGACCTTGTCCACTCACATGACCTTGTCCGCTCCATGGCCTTGGTCATCACCCGATCCGTGCATAAGCATCAACAGCTGCCTCTGGAATCATCCTGTAGTTGTATGATTTTGTCTACCAAAGACGTCCTGATTGATGTGCTAAGTGTCGTGGGAATGTGATTTCAAATTTGAGTGATTGAAATATGTGTTCCGTCTACTGGGATCTCATGTGAGTATGGGAAGTATCGAGGGTCGAGGAGGTGGTTCCAATCAGGACGAAAATTGAATTGTTACTTGCACAAAGTACCGAAACTGACTGCACCATCCCTGGCCATGTGCTGAACAGGAAATGGGATTACCCGCACCAAACCAGGGCCATGCGGCCATGTGCTGAACAGGAAGTGGGGTTACCCATACAATAGCAGGGGCCATGTGCTGAACAGGAAGTGGGGTTACCCGTACTATACCAGGGCATGCGCTGAACAGGAAGGGAGATTAACCCCTACACGCGTTATACCCCTGAATGCAGTATATACACACCGTATACCCCACATAATCTTGGATTTAGTATGTAACGCTGGACCAATACAGCACATGACCCCCAAAGGCAGTATCTACACACACCATGTGCTCCGCGCAACGGCCCGTAACCACGCATGCAGTATATACACCATATAATCCAAACCCATCGTGTAACCACGCATGTGGTATATAAACCCTATATTCGGAACCCAGCACGTAACCATGAATGCAGTATATACACTGTATCCTTTTGAGACCGCAGATAACCACGAATGCAGTCTATAAACGCCATGTAGTCTAAATACGGCACGTAACCACGAACGCGGTATATACCCGCACGTAACCTCTAATGCAGTATATATATACACACCATACTGTATAATCCAAATACAGCACGCAACCACGATTGCGGTACCGTATATACCCTATATACCCATGTAACCCAATTACAGCACATTATAACATTGAATGCAGCATATATGCACCATATAATCCAAATACAGTATATACACTTTACGCCATGTAACCCGACATTGTAACGTCGAATGCAGCACATATACACGCCCTATAATCCAAATACAGAACGTAACTACGAGTTCAGTATATACACGCCATGCAACCCAATTGCAGCGCATTGTACCCTCGAATGCAGTATATATACCATGTAATCCACATACAGCACGTAACCACGAATACAGTACATACACCATGTAACCAAATTACAGCAAATTGTACCTCGAATGCAGTTTATATGCCTTATAACCCGAGTACAACTCGTTATAACCACACTGAGGTGTATACACTTTATTCCCCACATACAGCCCGTTATCACCACGAATGCGGTCTGCAGCGATACCCACAGCGATTCTAGCATTGATATAACTTTATTCAACGTTGAAAGAAACATGCATTGATAACCGGGCAATAACGGTGTTAACGGCAACTATGCAACAGAGAGCCCCCAACCAAGAACCCCGTGGCGGTTAATAGACCCCCCACGCGGTCACTGGGAGTCCCGTGCTATACACATTTAATACACACACCATGAATAGCAGAGGGGGGACGCTGTGCCACGCGGTCGGGCCCACAGGGGACTATGAACTTACCCTGGAGGAAAGGCCAACTTCGCCGCAGACCGGGAGCAGAATGGAAGATTCGGCTCCCGGCTGCCTCTTTTGTTATTCCCTTGGTCTGCCCCCCTCCCCCCCAGGGGGCCCAGAGATCCTAGCGAGGTGAGGGGGTAATGGGCTTCCCTCGCCTAATTGGCTGGAGGGATTGCTGGATGCTGCCCCTGTGGTAATGAAGGAGTTAAACTCCAACCAATACTCCCTCAATCTAATTACTTTCTAACTCTATTTAATAACTTTCCCAATCTTATCCTCACTGATTCCTAATGTTAATTCCCAATGTAAAATAACCCCCATTATCTCCCAGTCCCTGTGATACAGGAGGAGTAACCCCCCCAGTGCCAGAGGCTCCCCCTCACTATCAGAGGCTCAGCCTCTCAGGCTCCTGTGTGTAAGGAAGCTCAGAGCAGCACTGGGATAATGTGCACAGGTCACACAAGGGAGGGGAAGGGAGGAGGAGGAAAGCACTTACCCAATAACACAGGCTGAAGATCTCTGTGCAGCAGGGGGTGGGCAATGTGAGGGGGGCACAGGAAAAGGGACTTAGAGGCTGCAGAGCCTATTCCTCAGTGTGTCCCCCCCTCAGTGCCTGAGATGTGCACTTTATCCCCCCCTCACTGTGTGTGTACTTCCTATGGAGGGTGGGGGAGCCCCTGTGATCTCTCAGTCCTTCCCTGTGGGAGTGACCTGGATTCCCCCCTCAGGATGTGGGACAGTCTGTGCTCAGGGTCAGTGTTTCCTGCCGGAATCAAACCTCACACACCAGGACATCCGGCTGCAGCAGCGGGACCATAGAGAGGGAAGAGGGGAGGCCTGAGCGCCTCTATCCAGCTCCTCCTGAGCTCATATGGAACAGTGACCCCTGGTGGGCTCCCAAGCAAGGTGCGGTGAGCGCCCCCTGGTGAGAGCTGCACGTGGTGCTGGCTGTGGGCTGGTGAGAAACATAGTGACAATCTCACCCCCATCTCCCACCGTATATAGTGCGGTCTGGTGATATACTCTGTGCTGTGTGTCTGGTGATATTCTCTGTGCCGTGTGTCTGGTGATATACTCTGTGCCGTGTGTGTAGTGAGGTCTGGTGATATACTCTGTGCTGTGTGTCTGGTGATATACTCTGTGCCCGTGTGTATAGTGACATCTGGTGATATACTCTGTGCTGTGTGTGTAGCGACGTCTGATGATATACTCTGTGCCCGTGTGTAATGACATCTGGTGATATACTCTGTGCCGTGTGTGTAGTGACGTCTGGTGATATACTCTGTGCCGTGTGTGTAGTGACGTCTGGTGATATACTCTGTGCCTGTGTGTGTTGATGTCTTGTGTATATACTCGTGCCGTGTGTGTATGACGTCTGGTGATATACTCTGTGCCTGTGTGTGTAGTGAGGTCTGGTGATATACTCTGTGCCGTGTGTGTAGTGACATCTGGTGATATACTCTGTGCTGTGTGTGTAGTGAAGGTCTGGTGATATACTCTGTGCCCGTGTGTGTAGTGACGTCTGGTGATATATTCTGTGCTGTGTGGGTGTGTAGTGATGTCTGGGTGATATACTCTGTGCCCGTGTGGTAGTGACGTCTGGTGATATACTCTGTTCCGTTTGTGTAGTTGACGTCTGGTTTCACTAGAAATACTCCCAAGTGGAACAGAAGCTTTGTTTGACCCCTTATTTGAATATGTTTGATGAATTTTCTTAGTTTTTGTAACGGATTTTCTGGACCTGGCCTGACCCACCCAATCTCATATTGGCCCCTGTGGTCTACCAGTCCCCATTACAGTGTGATGTCTGTGGTTGCACCTGTTGGCAACAGGACTCCTGAGTCTCCCGCATGATGGTGTGTGGGTAATGCCAACCCAGACAGGCAGTGAGGTATGTGCTGAGTCCTACCTAGATCCGTGATGCAGCGCCTCCACCTCATCAGATCCAAGCGTCCGCTTGTGGATGGTCCTGGTGAGGAACTCCTCTGTGTGCACCCCTCGGTGTAATTACTCCACACTTACACACGAGAGTGTCTTTGATCAGATGCATCTTTATTGAATACGTGGGCCAGCTGCCCTCCACATGGGTGTATTTAGCCCTCAATTGTTCACCGTACTTTTCTTTGAAAAGGTATAGTCCTCTCCAAATGTAGGTTTCCCTATCCCCGCAGGGATATCTACCCTGTGCCCTGAAGATAGCCACGCGTTACGAAACGCGTTGGAGGGTGTCAGTGCTCGTTTTTATTACCCTCTTGTTGGTGTTAACACTCAGTAAGTGTTTCCTGTCTCACCAAGACTTTGTGCCTATTACATCTTCCTAAGAAGCCGCGTGTATCCTAGCTACATACCCGCACTGAGTGAGACCTTGCAGGCGGTTCGTTAGAATAGTGCGAACCGGACTGTGACGTCACGATCGGAGCGCTCCATGGAGAAGTAGCGACACGTGACAACGTGCTTGGATGCGGATGTGACGGAGGCTGCTACACGCGATGAGACAGTTGCTCCAGGACAATCCGGCAGCAGAGACTGAGATCCTGCCCCGTCTTATTGTGAGGGAGACGGCTTCCACAACTATACCAGCTTGACATCAGATGAGAGAGATCCCCTGCACCCTACAATGATTGAGGATGCCGTCTGGAGCTGTGCACTGGTGTGGTATACCCATTACCAACTGCCTATATTTTACCTCTATTGATGTACGCAGATTATATATTTTTATACAAGTAAACTTTTATTTTATTGTACTTCACTATGTGCGTTGTGCGCCTTGTTTTTTTGTCTCTTCTATCCTCCTCTCATGTCGTGCTGTATCTCCTTCTCCCAGTCTTGTGCTTCCTACGGTAAGCGTTCTGGATGGGCTAGAGTAACTCTGGGGCTTCCTCGTCTTGGGCGTCCTACCTATCTTGGTCAGCCTAGCGCAACCCTCTCCAGGATTCCTGACCACGTTACGACCTACCCCTTTAGCATCCTACCCAACTAGCACTGCCTCAGGTGACTAGACAGCTATAGCCCGGCTCCAACCACCCCCACTCCTTTCAGGCCCCTAGGTCGTCCCTGCGAACTGACAAACTCCATCAGCCCCTGACTACCCCTAGGCTCCGTCCCACGCACACAAAGTGGCAGCAGACACTTCTCCCTGTTTCCCAGTGTGCCTAGCAAAAAGCCTATTTTCCTGTTGACATGTCTACTTATCTCAGCACACCTCCAAATGTAACGGATTTTCGACCTGGCCTGACCCACCCAATCTCATATTGGCCCCTGTGGTCTAACCAGTCCCCATTACAGTGTGATGTCTGGTGTGCACCTTTTGGCAACAGGACTCCCTGAGTCTCCGCATGATGGTGTGGGGAATGCCAACCCAGACAGGCAGCTGAGGTAGTGTGCTGAGTCCTATCCTCAGATCCAGTGCAGCGCCTCCACCTCATCAGGATCCCAGCGTCCGCTTTGTGGATGGTCCTGGTGAGAACTCCTCTGTGGTGCACCCCTCGGTGTAATTACTCCACACTTACCACAAGATTATCTTTGGTCGGAACATCTTTATTGAATACGGTGGGCAGCTGCCTCCCACAATTGGGTGTATTTAAGCCCTCCATTGTTCAACCGTACTTCCCTTTGAAAGGTATAGTCCTCCAATTGTAGGGATTCCCTACCCCGCAGGTGGATATCTACCCTGTGCCAGGTCCCTGGTCACAGTCTCACAATCAGCAGCTTCTAATATATAACTCTTTACTCCTTCCAGAACTGGGAAGAACCTATTACCTAATCCTAACTTTTGATCAGTGCTGTTCCTTATGTATCCTCTGGGGCCTGGCACAACTCTGACATCACTAACCAGGAGTCAGAGCCTGTGACCACTCCCATCCATCATCAGGGCACCTCACCAGGGTGTGAGGAAAACCTCCATAATTACTGCTGGCATGGCCCATAACTTACCAGGCCTTAGTCAGCAGGAGAATGACTGCAGCCATTTTACAGCATGGTTACATTATATATATATATACACTGGCGACACACTTTATTCGAGCTCGGCTAGTCCCACGAATTCGGGTTACCCGGGTGTATTGAGGTTTTGTGACTGTTTTTTTGCCCGAGAGTGCATTGAGGTATTTTCCAAGCAGGGATGAAGCATTTTATTTCCCGCTGCTGCAATACTGCACAGTATTATATATATCTACTGCATTACAATTCAAATTTTATGCCATCTGGTATACACGCGAAGCATTGCCAGCCTATTAATCCTAATCATTATCATTTAACAGATTCACCGCCCGTCAGCCAGGCATGAACCCAGCTGGGAAGGCAAACGCAACGGGGCTTGTCATGTGAGGAGCGCGCATTCCAGGTATCTGCCAGGTACATACGGGTATTTTGCTCGAATAAAGTGTGTCGTGCAGTATATATTCATCACACACATATACACACACACAACACACCCACACACACACACTTGAATTACATTTAGGAAACAGGCAATTGAAAGCCTAATTTAATTTTCAACCTTAACAAGTCTCCATTGCCAACCTCTGCGCACGTCCTCCTACAAGGTCCCTTTCGGGTTCAATTTGCTGGACAGGATAGCTGGACAGACGTCTGGGGAGAAGTGAATAATTCGGAAACACGAGGTATCGTTCTCCCTCACTGGTCCGCTTTAATGGCATATGCATCATTACTTTTAGCCTTCGGGGCGTTGTCACATATATGTAATTCATTCCGGTTGCCAAGTTGCCATGTACACTTAACAGAAGTCAGTTGTCCTTAACAATGCCATATTCCTTTCAGTTACCCCCAGCCCAGCTGTCGTTGCTATAGTTATATCCTTAACAATGGCCATTTTCTCCTCAGCTAACCCCCAGTTGCCGTGGCTATCGTACGTTGCTGACAGGACAGCTTGAATATTTTAGGATTCCGGTCAAACAGGATATCTGGGTCTGATCTCAGACGGGAGCAAACTGTATTAGAAGTGACTTCTGGTCTCTGTGTTAATACGTTCCCCTACTTTTTCCCCTACAGCCCTACACCTTGTACCTGTGCTGACAAAATGGAGCGTATATTCTTAAACACAAAACATAGGACCCCTACCAAATATACATTAACAGTGATATACTCTGTGCCCGTGTGTGTAGGCGACATCTGGTGATATACTCTGTGCCTGTTTGTGTAGTGACGTCTAGTGACATACTCTGTGCTGTGTGTTTAGTGACGTCTAGTGACATACACTGTGCCGTGTGTGTTGTGACGCTGGTGATATACTCTGTTCTGAGTGTGATAGTGACGTCCTAGTGACATACACTGTGCCGTGTGTGTAGTGACTTCTGGTGATATACTCTGTGCTGAGTGTGTAGTGACGTCTGGTGATATACCTGTGCTGAGTGTGTAGTGACGTCTGGTGTATACTCTGTGCTGAGTGTGTAGTGACGTCTGGTGATATACTCTGTGCCCGTGTGTGTTGTGACGTCTGTGTATACTCTGTGCCGTGTGTGTAGCGACGTCTGGTGTATACTCTGCCGTGTGTGTAGTGACGTCTGGTGATATACTCTGTGCCGTGTGTGTCGTGACGTCTGGTGATTACTCTGTGCCCGTGTGGTAGTGACGTCTGGTGATATACTCTGTGCCCGTGTGTGTGTGACTCTGGTGATACTCTGTGCCCGCTGTGTGTGTAGTGACGTCTGGTGTATATACTCTGTGCCCCGTGTGTGTAGGACGTCTGTGTGATATACGCTGTGCCCGTGTGTTAGTGAGACGTCTGGTGATATACTCTCGTGCTGCCCGTGTGTGTGACGTCTGGTGATATACGCTGTGCCCGTGTGTGTAGTGACGTCTGGTGATATACTCTGTGGCCCGTGTGTGTAGTGACGTCTGGTGATATACTCGGTGCCCGTGTGTGTAGTGACGTCCTGTGTGATATACCTGTACCCGTGTGTGTGTGACGTCTGGGTGATAAACTCTGGTGCCTTGTGTGTATGACGTCTGGTGATATACTCTGTGCGTGTGTGTAGTGACGTCTGTATATACTCTGTGTCCCGTCCGGGCTTGCAGGGGGTGACGTCTGGTGTATACTCTGTGCCCGTGTGTGTGTGAGTGACAGTTCTGGTTCTATACCTGTTGCCCGTGTGTGTAGTGATCTGGTGATATACTCCTGTGCCCGTGGTGCATGCGTCTGGTGATATACTCTGTGCCCGTGTTTGTAGTGACGTCTGGTGATATACTCTGTGCCCGTGTGTGTAGTGATGTCTGTGATATACTCTGTGCCCGTGTGTGAGTGAGGTTCGGTGATATACTCTGTGCCCGTGTTGTGTAGTGACGTCTGGTGATATACTCTGTGCCTGTTGTGTAGTGACTCTGGTGATATACTCTGTGCCCCTGCTAGCCTGATCTCTTCTGTGCTCCACGCTCCCCCCTCCCCTGCCCTTATTCCTCTTTCTGCTTCCTCGGACGTGCTTCCTCTTTTACATGGTCGGCCTCACACAGAGAAGCTATAGCCCTAACACCCCAACATATACAAATCCACCGCCTCTCCTATTGATACAACTTAGTAACATAAGAGATAATCACGGTGCACAAGGAATGATTGATACTTGTAACGGGTTTATTCCCTATGAATACCGCCGCTACTACCATGCTGTGCAACCTGTGGTTGGCTCTCAGGGCCTAAGCCGATCCCCCGCTTGGGGAACCCTGGGGTACCTGCATTTATACATCTCCTGGGCAAACGCCTCCACCTGGGAGGGATTCCCAACGGAGTGGAGGATCCCTCACGGAACAACACCACAAAGCGAGCAATATAAAACGGACTGGGCTTTACTGGCATAGTCAACATATAACATCACACATCACATAACCATGACTCCTCTCTAGCGGATTCAGATGTGCGTCCCAGGACGCTAACCCTATCGCCACGGCGGACGCGTAACCACTCCTGCGCCACGGCGGACGCTAACTCGCCTCCCACAGGTACCACCCTGTGTTCCAGTACCTCACCCACCCACAATTTCCGCACTCCCAAATGGTCAAACACCAATTCTGTATATCTAGGTTGACTCTGCGGCAGCACTATGTCTGGTGATTAGCCTTTTGGTGGCAACGTGAATGGTAGGTTCCCGCCCGGTCTCCAGCCCGTACCCAGCGATATCACTGGAGAATCCGCCCCGAATCCGACGTTGTCCTCCCACAGCCTCGCGTTGGGTGAATTCCAAGCCCGCGGATAATATCACCTTAGTCCTCAGGGCGGTCTGTTTGTTCTGGTCCCAGACACCCACCTCGCGCCCACTGGGTTCAGCACTGTGTCCTGACTAAGCTAACCAATTAATGGGCAGTGTCCCTATCTACGTGCTGTCCTAACTCTCATAAGCTACTAGGGTGGCCAGGACCTAACTGGGACCTTGGGGCTGCTGGCCAATGCAGAGGGTCACTGACCCCTGCATCCACCTTTACCCCTAGTGGTCCGTGATTCCTTACTGCCTGCGTGGCCTGCAAAACCCCGCGAAATGTAATCTATCTATTCCAGGCAAATCCCTCATCCCTTTGGCTCCCTGGCGTCAGGTTTCTTGCCCCTATCACCCTGGGGGCTGGCGACTCATCTCGCGCAGGCGCGAGCATCTGGGGCCTCCCCGCTGTGGCTCTGCCACTCTGCGCCTGCGCAACACCCTAACATGGCGGCGCCCTGCTCACCGCCCCGCCGGGACCCCACAACGGATCGCGGCCACTCGCAACCGCCCGATCGCGTTCCCCGGCAACCGCCCGAACCGCACCATAGCAACCGGCCGCACTCAACAACACGCGCGCGCTCGCAGACGGTGAAGGAAGGGGTGAGTGCGCAAGGGGGGGACCCCTGGCTACATCTCCCCCTGGTGAAATCTCCAACGTCCTCGCTTGGACCACATAACTTCCCCACATGTAAAAAAATTATATAATAAAATGGCAGTAAAATAGTATAAACTTACACCAGGTAACTCTAACGAGATTTGTCATAACTCGTTGAGCATCACAATCCAGACTGTATCTGTACACGAAAACACTGCTGAGCCTCATAATTGGGTGCCCCCATTGATCGTAGGTAACCCGAGTTGGCGTGTACCTGACTACGTTGACTCCGTCGAGTTTGTTCTTCGCAACTCCCCGGGGGAGTAATATGCATGTCCTGAGGCCGAGCCTCTTCCCTTGAGGGGAGAATGTCTCTGAGGGTACCAAAACACGCTTCTGTGGACTCCAAAGGCTGGCCTTTGGTGTCCACCGTTATAGAGCATTGGCCTACGGGGCCCCTTACCCGTAGGCTTTCTCTTCGGAGATGCCCCTTCTGTGGGATGGTCCCTTTGAGAGGTCCCTCCATAGGGTCTTCAGGAGTTTTCAGAGTGAGTCTCGTTGAGTTTTACAGTCTCCCCCCCTTGACCCATCTCTGATAGAATCGAACTCACCGTTAGGCGGTGTGGCCCTGTAGTACCTCTTCTTCTCGTCTCCCACTTGGGGAATGGGGAGAAGGTGATTCGATGCAACCTTTACCCGCCATCGGTGGGTCTCGATGTGATAAACCGGGAGGCCATGGCTCTGTGCCTCCACCTCCTATACTCCATCTCTCCTCTCACCGTCCGCAGTTTATGTTTTTCCGGTGTGATTCCAAATTAACGAAGTAACACTGCATCCCCAGGACTAACTCTCGATACTTACTTTATTGTCATATGCGTCTCTTGTGTTCCCACTTCAGTTGGCTGTAGACTTCTCAGCCTGTTTGTAGCTGTTCAGACTGTCTTTAGCCTTGCACTGTACTAAAATAGTGGTATTGAGTATCCCGTCCGTTTGATAAACTCGGAGCGCACATCGTCTGGAAGTCTGGCCTCCCTCCAAACTGAGGAATACGGGAGAACCCAGTGACTCATGGCGAGTACAGTTGTACGCTGTACCAAAGTTTCTACATGAACGACTCCATTCTGTTTCTGGCTTCCCTTCAGGTTCCAGCCAAGCATGTCCAACGGTCCTGTTGAATCGTTCAGGTCAAAAACATCTCCTTAGGGTGGTACGGATCGTCCGGGAGGGGGGGGTGTTTGGCGATGTTCAGCATTTTACAGTAATTCTCGTATCAGAGTAACTCTCAAAAATCTCGCCCTTTGTCGGAGTTGAAGTCGTTTGTAGACCGTAAGAACAAGACTTTTCCCCATAGGAACTTCGCGACCGTGCATAGCCTTTGGTCTTTGGTGGGGAAAGGCCTGTGCATAGCGGTGTAATGGCCGTGATGACCAGCACAGTACCGATTCGCTCGACTATCAGGTTGAAAAGGGAGCATCCAGGAAGTCCGATACCACCAGGTCCGATTGGACCAGAAATCTTCAGATGGGCCATGTGAGCTGCTCGGGTAGCAACGTCTTCCGTTGAACGCACCGGGAACAACGGCGGCTGTTGTTCACAACCCCTCTTCCCGCATCTGTGGTCCAAACAAACCGGTCTCGGACGACTAGCCCAAAAGGCTTCTCTACTACCCGAGATTGCCCGTGTTCATCGTGTAGAGACTTCAAACACCATATACTCTCAATTTGGGTAGAACTAGTTGTCGCCTATCAGTGGTGGTTATGATATTGGACTACCTATAAAGGAGGGCGGCAAACAATTATCTATCTCGAACGTGTCCACGCTCACGCATGAGTACCGCGACAGACTCGGGGAGCACTTCAATAGAGCGGGGTTCTTTCTCGCTGAACGTGCTTGTCGGATTATGCCTACTCATGGATCTTCTTAATTGATATCCACTAAGTTCCTTTCCATCTTATTGACTTGTCCTGGGTTAGTCATCCCTGCTGGGTCGCAGTGGGCAGCAGGGTCGCCCGCTGCGACTGGGCACCCTAAAAATCAAGCACTCTAGTTCAGAAGTGCGACCTGATCATTGATGACGCCGACTATACTACACATTGCTCGCATCCCAGGTCCAGGGATCTCCTTCCCATTCTCATCGTCAGGGGTGCAACCATCTCATCCTGGTCGGCGTGATAGAGCATCGTCCCCAATGTTCATCGGCCCTGGCTTGTACTTCAGGTAGATCGTAGTTACAGAGTGTTCGCCAGCCATCGGTGCCGGCTGCATCCATTTGGCGGAAGTAATTGATGTAACGTGAGGGGATTGTTATCGGTCCCTTACCTCAACACGTAACACTCATATGAGGTAAATCATAGTTTCCTTCTTCTTCCGTGATGCCCATCTTGAGAGCCAGGAACTCTAACTTGTGCACCGTGATATTCTCTGCTCACTGGGTGTCAGACTGCGGCTGATGTAGGCTACGAGCCGAAGACCCTCGGGTGGCTTCTGATTAAGACAGTCGCCCAGTCCTTGAGACTGGCAATCCACAGGCGACATAGGGTTATTCTGGGTCAGCATATGCCAACACTGGTGCTTCAGTCGGCTTTTCTTTCAAGTTCAGGAAGGCCCATTCACACTCCAGTGCGTCCACGTTACGCCAAACGTTGACGGGCCGACGTGCCTTTCTTCTCCCGCAGTATCTTCAGGTATAATCTTCAGTAATTGTCAAGGGTTTAAGCTCGACTAGGTACCCTTCCACGAACCGACGGTATTCCCACAGAAACCGGGAAGCAATCGCAGTTCTGCGACATTATCGGACGCGGCGCCATTCACCACCCACGCTTCACTTTGCCGATCGAGTAGACAATCCCCTGGGCAGACACGTATTGTCCCACGTAGGATCACTGAGGTGTTGGCAAAACTACCTTGTCGAGTGATAGCTTCAATCCTTCTGGCCAAGAACGATCTATACCACCTTCGATCATCCTACTCCTCAGTTCTTCTAAGGTCTCCCAAAGACAATGATTCGTCAGTAAACCAGACACTCCCGAGGTATCATGTCCCCATTGTCTTTTCATAGCAACCGCTGGAAGGTAGCAGGGCTCCGCATATACCTTGGTGGCATACGCGTGAACTGGTAGAAGCCCAGAGGACAGACGAAAGGCAGTCTTTGTTTCCTGATCCTCTTCATCTCATGTACCTGGTAGTACCCAGATCGCAAATCGAGCACACTAAAACCTTGGCTCCCTTCGAGAGCATTCAGGATCTCTTCAATACGAGGGAGTATTGTAATTGGTCAGGTACCTACGAGTTATTCGAGTTCGAATCGACGCACAATCTTACAGATAGCCGATTATTCTTCCTCTCTTCTACTCACTATGGGTGATGCATAGGACTCCGCGACTCCGCATATCCAGCGTCTTCATCCCTCCAGGACTCCCTTACAGCGTCCACATCCCTGGGGCGATACGACAAGCGTTCACGGAACGAGTGGTGTCACTCACCCTAATAGTGTGGTTGGGCGCTGCGACTTGCGGCCCACATCCTGCTCGCTGGTAGAAATACTGTTTTTCTTTCCTTAGCTTGGGCTGTCATCGATCCTTCCATTCACTCTTTGGCAGGGTCAAATCTCATAAGTTGAGATTCTCAGGTCGACTAACCGGCTCACCTACTGCAGCGTCGTTCACCTGGGGCGCGGTTTCTCTTCCTAGCCGTGACGGGATATATACTGCGCCGGCTTTTGTCCTACATCGTGTCGCATTGGGAATGGAAGATGTTTTGGATGTCACACATGGGTTAAAAGAGAGGAACTCGGGTTCGTCGCACTCTCTTACTCAGTATTACCACCCTACCTCTCTGGATTCTTCTCAGTCCACTCTCCAAGAGAACAGATGATCGGTCTCCTCCCGATCCGGATAACAGCACCAGACGGCCAGGCGTTTCATCTCCCCTGGTGAAATTGGTCGTCAGTCCGCGTTGAACGATTGTAGGGTCCCCGTGACACTCTAGGCATCTCTCTCGTTGCCTCCTCTCTCGTACAGGATCCAGGCGTGTATTGGCCAATTGGCAATCATTAGTCTCCTTCAGGTAGGCTCTGATTAGCAGCTCGTACCTATATCCGTATTTGTCCCATGATACCCGGGTACTGACACTGTCCTTGAGGGCTTTGGCACACAAACCATTGCCTCCACATTCATGGATGTTTCTTTTGCCGGTATTCAACTTAATAATCTCCAGTTGAACGCTCATCAAATCCCATCGAAGGGTAATCCTCGTTGCTCAACACCCCCTCACCTTCAATATGTTCCGCCGCCGCAGGGGACATCTTCAAGGTTGCTGGTCGTAGAGAGTGCCGGTATATTAATGTCACTTGAGACCCGGTGTCCAATAGACAGCACATAGACTCCTCTACTACACGCACACGTACGTTGGCCGAAGGCCCACCTGACAGTAACCATCTCCCCCTGGAGTTCCTTGCCTGGGCTCAGGTCAGGAGGGGCTTCGGGAGGGCGTGGGGGGTTCCTCGGTGTTGTTTGGCTTCTGAGGTCTGCCTCTGACAGATATAGTCCCTGGCCGAGCTTCCTTACGGGGCGTTTCCTTTTCTTTGGTTGACTCCATTAGGGCACTCTCTAGAGAAATGGCCTTGTCTGTCACAGGTAAAATAGCCAGACGACGTGTTGATGTCAGTCGTCTTGGGTAGTGGGGGAGGATCTCCCCGAAGCCCGCCCTTTCCGTTGAGCGACTTGGGTGGCGCATCTTCCTCTTGCAGGTGTCTTGGTCCGGCGAGCGGAGGCTCCCGGTTGTCACTGGCCGAGGATCTCCTGACCTTGGGTGCCTGCATGCAGCTTGCTATAGGCCTCATGCCCTTTACGATCCCCAGAATGGTCCATGATAGGTAGGGGTGGTCCTCCTTTAGTGTAGGTCACTGATCATGACACGATTGATGAGTGGGGATGGCCCCTCGGAGGAACTGCTTGCGCCGATATTCGATCCATCTCTGAAATTAGGATGGTGCCTCAAGTTCGTCAATTTTCCTACAGGCCAAGCTGGATGCGTTGCCGAGAAGTCGCAGGTCTTCCTTCTCTCCTTCTTTCGGAGTGATATTTGAACCGCACATCTCACTCTCCTCTTCCTCTTTGCCATAAAGGTCTGTGTGTAGTGAGGTCTGGTGATATACTCTGTGCCGTGTGTGTAGTGACATCTGGTGATATACTCTGTGCTGTGTGTGTAGTGACATCTGGTGATATACTCTGTGCCCGTGTGTGTAGTGACGTCTGGTGATATATTCTGTGCTGTGTGTGTGTAGTGAGGTCTGGTGATATACTCTGTGCCCGTGTGTGTAGTGACGTCTGGTGATATACTCTGTGCCCGTGTGTGTAGTGACGTCTGGTTTCACTAGAAATACTCCCAAGTGGAACAGAAGCTTTGTTTGACCCCTTATTTGAATATGTTTGGATGATTTTCTTATGTTTATGTAACGGATTTTCTGACCTGGCCTGACCCACCCAATCTCATATTGGCCCCTGTGGTCTAACCAGTCCCCATTACAGTGTGATGTCTGGTGGTGCACCTGTTGGCAACAGGACTCCTGAGTCTCCCGCATGATGGTGTGTGGGGAATGCCAACCCAGACAGGCAGCTGAGGTAGTGTGCTGAGTCCTACCTAGATCCAGTGCAGCGCCTCCACCTCATCAGGATCCAAGCGTCCGCTTGTGGATGGTCCTGGTGAGGAACTCCTCTGTGGTGCACCCCTCGGTGTAATTACTCCACACTTACACACGAGAGTGTCTTTGATCAGATGCATCTTTATTGAATACGGTGGGCCAGCTGCCCTCCACAATGGGTGTATTTAGCCCTCAATTGTTCACCGTACTTTTCTTTGAAAGGTATAGTCCTCCAAATGTAGGGTTTCCCTATCCCCGCAGGGATATCTACCCTGTGCCCTGAAGAAGTAACCACGAGTTACGAAACGCGTTGGAGGGTGTCAGTGCTCGTTTTTATTACCCTCTTGTTGGTGTTAACACTCAGTAAGTGTTTCCCTGTCTCACACAAGACTTTGTGCCTATTACATCTTCCTAAGAAGCCGCGTGTATCCTTAGCTACACCGCACTGAGTGAGACCTTGCAGGCGGTTCGTTAGAATAGTGCGACCGGACTGTGACGTCACGATCGGGCGCTCCATGGAGAAGTAGCGACACGTGACTAACGTGCTTGGATGCGGATGTGAGCGGAGGCTGCTACACGCGGATGAGGACAGTTGCTCCAGGACAATCCGGCAGCAGAGACTGAGACCTGCCCCGTCTTGAGTGAGAGGGAGACGGCTTCCACAACTACCAGCTTGACATCAGATGAGGAGAGATCCCCTGCACCCTACAATTGAGTGAGGAGTGCCGTCTGGAGCTGTGCACTGGTGTGGTATACCCAATTACCAACTGCCTATATTTTACTCTATTGATGTACGCAGATTATATATATTTTTACAAGTAAACTTTTATTTTTATTGTACTTCACTATGTGCGTTGTGCGCCTTGTTTTTTTGTCTCTTCTATCACTCTCTCAGTGTCTGCTGTATCTCCTTCCTCCCAGTCTGTGCTTCCTACGGTAAGCGGTCTGGAATGGGCTAGAGTACTCTGGGGCTTCCATGCAGTACTTGGGCGTCTACCTATCTTGGTCAGCCTAGCGCAACCCTCTCCAGGATTCCTGACCACGTTACGACCTACCCCTTTAGCATCCTACCTAACTAGCACTGCCTCAGGTGACTAGACAGCTATAGCCCGGCTCCAACCACCCCCACTCCTTTCAGGCCCCTAGGTCGTCCCCTGCGAACTGACAAACTCCATCAGCCCCTGACTACCCCTAGGCTCCGTCCCACGCACACAAAGTGGCAGCAGACACTTCTCCCTGTTTCCCAGTGTGCCTAGCAAAAAGCCTATTTCCTGTTGACATGTCTACTTATCTCAGCACACCTCCAAATGTAACGGATTTTCGACCTGGCCTGACCCACCCAATCTCATATTGGCCCCTGTGGTCTAACCAGTCCCCATTACAGTGTGATGTCTGGTGTGCACCTGTTGGCAACAGGACTCCTGATCTCCGCATGATGTGTGGGGAATGCCAACCCAGACGGCGCTGAGGTAGTGTGCTGAGTCCTACCTAGATCCAGTGCAGCGCCTCCACCTCATCAGGATCCCAGCGTCCGCTTGTGGATGGTCCTGGTGAGGAACTCCTCTGTGGTGCACCCCTCGGTGTAATTACTCCACACTTACACACAAGAGTATCTTTGGTCAGGAACATCTTTATTGAATACGGTGGGCCAGCTGCCCTCCACAATGGGTGTATTTAGCCCTCCATTGTTCACCGTACTTCCCTTTGAAAGGTATAGTCCTCCAAATGTAGGGATTCCCTATCCCCGCAGGGATATCTACCCTGTGCCAGGTCCCTGGTCACAGTCTCACAATCAGCAGCTTATAATAGAATCACTCTTTACTCCTTCCAGAACTGGGAAGAACCTATTACCTAATCCTAACTTTTGATCAGTGCTGTGCCTTATGTATCCTCTGGGGCCTGGCACAACTCTGACATCACTAACCAGGGAGTCAGAGCCTGTGACCACTCCCATCCATACATAGGGCACCTCACCAGGGTGTGAGGGAAAACCTCCATAATTACTGCTGGCATGCCCATAACTTACCAGGCCTTAGTCAGCAGGAGAGATGACTGCAGCCATTTTACAGCATGGTTACATATATATATATATATACACTGGCGACACACTTTATTCGAGCTCGGCTAGTCCCACGAATTCGGGTATACCCGGGTGTATTGAGGTTTGTGACTGTTTTTTGCCCGAGTGCATTGAGGTATTTTCCAAGCAGGGATTGAAGCATTTTTGTGCGTACAGAAGTGGGGTTTACCCGTACTATACCAGGGCATGCGCTGAACAGGGGGAGATTAACCCCTACAAACGCTTTTATACCCCTGAATGCCGTATATACACAAAAAACGTACCCCACATAATCTGGGATTTAGTATGTAAACGCTGGACCATACAGCACATGACCCCAAAGGCATATCTACAACACACCATGTGCTCCGCGCAAACGGCCCGTAACCACGCAGCAGTATATACACCCATATAATCCAACCCATCGTAACCACGCTGTGGTATATAAAACCCTATATTCGGAACCCTCACGTACCCATGAATGCAGTAATATACACGTAGTCCTTTTGAGACCGCAGATACCACTAATGCAGTCTATCAACGCCATGTAGTCTAATTCGCACGTAACCACGAACGCGGTATTAACCCGCACGTACCTCTAATGCAGTATGATATAATACACACCCATACTGTATAATCCAAATACAGCACGGCAACCACACGATTGCGGTACCGTATATAACCCTATATACCCATGTACCCAATTACAGCACATTATAACATTGATGCAGCCATATATGCACCATATAATCCAAATACATATATACAACTTTACGCCCATGTAACCCGACATTGTAAACGTCGAATGCAGCACATATACACGCCCCTATAATCCAAATACAGAACGTAACTACGAGTTCAGTAATACACCAACGCCCATGCAACCCAATTGCAGCGCATTGTACCCCTAATGCAGTATATATACCATGTAATCCACATACACAGCACTTAACCACGAATACAGTACATACACCATGTAACCAATTACAGCAAATTGTCTCGAATGCAGTTTATTATGCCTTATAACCCGAGTACAACTCGTTATAACCACACTGAGGTGTATACACTTTATTCCCCCCCCACATACAGCCCGTTATCACCACGAATGCGGTCTGCAGCGATACCCACGATTCTAGCATTGATATAAACTTTATTCAACGTTGAAGAAACATGCATTGATAACGGGCATAACGGTGTTAACGGCAACTATGCAACAGAAGCCCCCAACCAAGAACCCGTGGCGTTTATAGACCCCCCCGCGGTCACTGGGAGTCCCCGTGCTATACACATTTAATACACACACCATGAATGCAGAGGGGGGACGCTGTGCCACGCGGTCGGGCCCACAGGGGACTATGAACTTACCCTGGAGAAAGGCCACTTCGCCGCAGCCGGGAGCAGAATGGAAGATTCGGCTCCCCGGCTGCCTCTTTTGTTATTCCCTTGGTCTGCCCCCCCTCCCCCCCAGGGGGCCCAGAGATCCTAGCGAGTGAGGGGTAATGGGCTTCCCTCGCCTAATTGGCTGGAGGGATTGCTGGATCGCTGCCCCGTGGTAATGAAGGAGTTAAACTCCAAACCATACTACTCCCTCAATCTCATTACTTTCTAACTCTATTAATAACTTTTCCCAATCTATCCTCACTGATTCCTAATGTTAATTCCCAATGTAAAAAAACCCCCATTATCTCCCAGTCCCCTGTGATACAGGAGGAGTACCCCCCCCCCAGTCCAGAGGCTCCCCCTCACTATCAAGAGGCTCAGCCTCTCAGGCTCCTGTGTGTAAGGAAGCTCCGAGCAGCACTGGGATAATGTGCACAGTCACACAAGGGAGGGAAGGAGGAGGAGGAAAGCCTTACCCATAACACAGGCTGAAGATCTCTGTGCAGCAGGGGTGGGCAATGTGAGGGGGGCAGGAAAAGGGGACTTAGAGCTGCAGAGCCTATTCCTCAGTGTGTCCCCCCCTCAGTTGCCTGAGATGTGCACTTTAATCCCCCCCCTCACTGTGTGTGTACTTCCTATGAGGGTGGGGGAGGCCCCTGTACTCTCAGTCCTTCCCTGTGGGAGTGACCTGATTCCCCCTCTCAGGATGTGGGACAAGTCTGTGTGCTCAGTCAGTGTTTCCTGCCGGAATCAACCTCACACCCAGACTCCGGCTGCAGCAGGCGGGACCATAGAGAGGAAAGAGGGAGGCCTGAGCGCCTCTATTCCAGCTCCTCCTGAGCTCATGGAACAGTGACCCCTGGTGGGCTCCCAAGCAAGGGCGGTGAGCGCCCCTTGGTGAGAGCTGCACGTGGTGCTGGCTTGTGGGCTGGTGAGAAACTATTGACAATCTCACCCCCATCTCCCACCGTATATAGTGCGGTCTGGTGAATACTCTGTGCTGTGTGTCTGGTGTATATTCTCTTGCCGTGTGTCTGGTGATATACTCTGTGCCGTGTGTGTAGTGAGGTCGGTGATATACTCTGTGCTGTGTGTCCTGGTGATATACTCTGTGCCCGTGTGTATAGTGACACTCTGGTGATATACTCTGTGCTGTGTGTGTAGCGACGTCTGATGATAGACTCTGTGCCCGTGTGTAATGACATCTGGTGATATACTCTGTGCCGTGTGTGTAGTGACGTCTGGTGATATACTCTGTGCCGTGTGTGTATGACGTCTGGTGATATACTCTGTGCCTGTGTGTGTAGTGATGGTCTGGTGATATACTCTGTGCCGTGTGTGTATGACTCTGGTGATATACTCTGTGCCTGTGTGTGTAGTGAGGTCTGTGATATACTCTGTGCCGTGTGTGTGGTGACATCTGGTGATTACTCTGTGCTGTGTGTGTAGTGACATCTGGTGATATCTCTGTGCCCGTGTGTGTAGTGACGCTGGTGATATATTCTGTGCTGTGTGGGTGTAGTGAGGTCTGGTGATATACTCTGTGCCCGTGTGTGTAGTGACGTCTGGTGATATACTCTGTGCCCGTGTGTGTGTAGTGGACGTCTGGTTTCACTAGAAATACTCCCAAGTGGAACAGAAGCTTTGTTTGACCCCCTTATTTGAATATGTTTGGATGATTTTCTATGTTTATGTAACGGATTTTCTGGACCTGGCCTGACCCACCCAATCTCATATTGGCCCCTGTGGTCTACCAGTCCCCATTACAGTGTGATGTCTGGTGGTGCACCTGTTGGCAACAGGACTCCTGAGTCTCCCCGCATGATGGTGTGTGGGGAATGCCAACCAGACAGGCATCGAGGTAGTGTGCTGAGTCCTACCTAGATCCGTGCAGCGCCTCCACCTCATCAGAAATCCAAGCGTCCGCTTGTGGATGGTCCTGTGAGAACTCCTCTGTGGTGCACCCCTCGTGTGTACTCCCACACTTACACACGAGATGTCTTTGATCAGATGCATCTTTATTGAATACGTGGGCCAGCGTGCCCTCCACATGGGTGTATTTAGCCCTCAATTGTTCCACCGTACTTTTCTTTGAAAAGGTATAGTCCTCCAAATGTATGGTTTCCCTATCCCCGCAGGGATACTACCCCCTGTGCCCTGAAGAAAACCACGCGTTACGAAACGCGTTGGAGGTGTCAGTGCTCGTTTTTATTACCCTCTGTTTGGTGTTAACACTCACTAAGTGTTTCCTGTCTCACCAAGACTTTGTGCCTATTACATCTTCCTAAGAAGCCGCGTGTATCCTAGCTACATACCCGCACTGAGTGAGACCTTGCAGGCGGTTCGTTAGAATAGTGCGACCGGACTGTGACGTCACGATCGGAGCGCTCCATGGAGAAGTAGCGACACGTGACAACGTGGCTTGGATGCGGATGTGAGCGGAGGCTGCACACGCGGATGAGACGTTGCTCCAGGACAATCCGGCAGCAGAGACTGAGAACCTGCCCCGTCTTAGTGATAGGGAGACGGCTTCCACAACTACCAGCTTGACATCAGATGAGAAGAGATCCCCTGCACCCTACAATGGATGAGGAGTGCCGTCTGGAGCTGTGCACTGGTGTGGTATACCCATTACCAACTGCCTATATTTTACCTCTTTGATGTACGCAGATTATATATTTTTTACAAGTAAACTTTTATTTTTTATTGTACTTCACTATGTGCGTTGTGCGCCGTTTTTTTTTGTCTCTTCTATCCTCTCTCATGTCCGTGCTGTATCTCCTTCCCCAGTCTTGTGCTTCCTACGGTAAGCGTTTCTGGATGGCTAGAGTAACTCCGGGCTTCCTGATCTTGGGCGTCCTCACCTATCTTGGTCAGCCTAGCGCAACCCTCTCCAGGATTCCTGACCACGTTAACAGACTCCCCTTTAGGCATCCTACCACAACTAGCACTGCCTCAGGTGCTAGACAGCTATACCCAGGGCTCCAACCCCCCCACTCCTTTCAGCCCCTAGTCGTCCCCTGCGAACTGACAACTCCATCAGCCCCCTGACTACCCCTAGGCTCCGGTCCCACGCACACAAAGTGGCAGCAGACACTTCTCCCTGTTTCCCAGTGTGCCTAGCAAAAAGCCTATTTTCCTGTGACATGTCTACTTATCTCAGCATCACTCCAAATGTAACGGATTTTCGACCTGGCCTGACCCACCCAATCTCAATTGGCCCCTTGTGGTCTAAACCAGTCCCCATTACAGTGTGATGTCTGGTGTGCACCTTTTGGCAACAGGACTCCTGACTCTCCGCATGATGGTGTGTGGGAATGCCAACCCAGACAGGCGCTGAGTAGTGTGCTGAGTCCTACCTAGATCCAGTGCAGCGCCTCCACCTCATCAGGATCCCAGCGTCCGTTTGTGGATGGTCCTGGTGAGGAACTCCTCTGTGGTGCACCCCTCGGTGTAATTACTCCACACTTACACACAAGATATCTTTGGTCGGAACATCTTTATTTGAATACGGTGGGCCAGCTGCCCTCCACAATGGGTGTATTTAAGCCCTCCATTGTTCACCCGTACTTCCCTTTGAAAGGTATAGTCCCCCAATGTAGGGACTTCCCTACCCCGCATGGGTATCTACCCTTGCCAGGTCCCTGGTCACAGTCTCACAATCAGCAGCTTATACTATAATCACTCTTTACTCCTTCCAGAACTGGGAAGAACCTATTACCTAATCCAACTTTTGATCAGTGCTGTGTCCTTATTGTATCCTCTGGGCCTGGCACAACTCTGACATCACTATCCAGGAGTCAGAGCCTGTGACCACTCCCATCCATACATAGGGCACCTCACCAGGGTGTGAGGTGAAAACCTCCATAATTAACTGCTGGCATGGCCCCATAACTTACCAGGCCTTAGTCAGCAGGAGAGATGACTGCAAGCCATTTTACAGCATGGTTACATTATATATATATATACACTGGCGACACACTTTATTCGAGCTCGGCTAGTCCCACGAATTCGGGTATACCCGGGTGTATTGAGGTTTTGTGACTGTTTTTTTGCCCGAGTGGCATTGAGGTATTTTCCAAGCAGGGATGAAGCATTTTTATTTCCCGCTGCTGCAATACTGCACAGTATATATATATACTGCATTACAATTCATGAATTTTATGCCATCTGGTAACACGCGAAGCATTGCAGCCTATTAATCCTAATCATTATCATTTAACAGATGCACCGNATCAGCCGCCCGTCAGCCAGGCATGAACCCAGGCTGGGAAGGCAAACGCAACGGGGCTTGTCAGAGGTGAGGAGCGGCGCATTCCAGGTATCTGCCAGGTACATACTGGGTATTTGCTCGAATAAAGTGTGTCGGTGCAGTATATATATACACACACATATACACACACACACACACACACACACACACACTTAGATTACATTTAGGAAACAGGCGCAATGAAAGCCTAATTTAATTTCACCTTAACAAGTCTCCATTGCAAACCTCTGCGCACGTCCTCCTACAAGGTCCCTTTCGGGTTCAATGTGCTGGACAGGATAGCTGGACAGACGTCTGGGGAGAAGTGAATAATTCGGAAACACGAGGTATCGTTCTCCCTCACTGGTCTGCTTTAATGGGCATATGCATCAGTACTTTTAGCCCTTTCGGGGCGTTGTCACATATATGTAATTCATTCCGGTTGCCAAGTTGCCATGTACACTTAACAGAAGTCAGTTGTCCTTAACAATGCCATATTCCTTTCAGTTACCCCCCAGCCCAGCTGTCGTTGCTATAGTTATCCTTAACAATGCCATATTCCTTTCAGTTACCCCCCAGCCCAGCTGTCGTTGCTATAGTTATCCTTAACAATGCCATTTTCTCTCAGCTAACCCCCAGTTGCCGTGGCTATCGTACGTTGCTGACAGGACAGCTTGAATATTTTAGGATTCCGGTCAAACAGGATATCTGGGGCTTGATCTCAGACGGGAGCAACTGTATTAGAAGTGACTTCTGGTCTCTGTGTTAATACAGTTCCCATACTTTTTCCCTACAGCCCTACACATTGTACCTGTGCTGACAAAAATGGAGCGTATATTCTTAAACACAAACATAGGACCCCTACCAAAATATACATTAACAGTGATATACTCTGTGCCCGTGTGTGTAGCGACATCTGGTGATATACTCTGTGCCTGTGTGTGTAGTGACGTCTAGTGACATACTCTGTGCTGTGTGTGTAGTGACGTCTAGTGACATACACTGTGCCGTGTGTGTAGTGACGTCTGGTGATATACTCTGTTGTATACTCGTGCGTGATGTGAGTGACGTCTACATACACTGTGCCGTGTGTGTAGTGACGTCTGGTGATATACTCTGTTCTGAGTGTGTAGTGACGTCTAGTGACATACACTGTGCCGTGTGTGTAGTGACGTCTGGTGATATACTCTGTGCTGAGTGTGTAGTGACGTCTGGTGATATACTCTGTGCTGAGTGTGTAGTGACGTCTGGTGATATACTCTGTGCATACTCTGTGCTGAGTGTGTAGTGACGTCTGGTGATATACTCTGTGCTGAGTGTGTAGTGACGTCTGGTGATATACTCTGTGCCCGTGTGTGTTGTGACGTCTGGTGATATCTCTGTGCCCGTGTGTGTATTGACGTCTGGTGTATACTCTGTGCCGCTTGTGTGTAGTGACGTCTGGTGTATATACTCTGTGCGCCGTGTGTGTAGGACGTCGGTGATATACGCTGTGCCCCGTGTGTGTAGGGACGTCTGGTGATATACTCTGTTCCGTGTGATGTGGAGGTTCTGGTGAATATACTTGTGCTGTGTCTGTCCTGTGTGTGTAAGTACTCTGGTATATACTCTGTGCCGTGTGTGGTAGTGACGTCTGTGATATAGCTATCTGTGCCTGTGTGTAACTACAGCTGGTGATATACGCGTGCCGTTGTGTGTGACGTCTGTGATACTACTCTGTGACCGGTGTTGTATTGACGTCTGGTGTATACTCTGTGCGTGTGTGTAGTGAGTCTGTGATATACTCTAGTCCCGTCCGGGTGTGCAGTGACCGTCTGGTGATACTCTGTGCCGTGTGTGTAGTGAGGTGACATACTCTGTGACCTATGTGTATGACATCTGTGATACTCCTGTGTGTGTTTGTGTACTATGGTGATAGTCACTCTGTGCCCGTGTGGTGTATTGACGTCTGGTGATATCCTGTGCCGTGTGTGTAGTGAGGTCTGGTGATATACTCTGCTGGGTCCCGAGTGTTGTGTAGTGGAGTCTGTGATATACTCTGTGCCTGTGTGGTGTAGTTAGGTCGGTGATATACTCTGTGCCCGTTGTGTAGTGACGTCTGGTATAACTCTGTGCCGTGTGTGTAGTGACGTCTGGTGGATATACTCTGTGCCCCTGCTAGCTGATCTCTTCTGTGCTCACGCTCCCCCCTCCCCCTGCCCTTATTTCCTCTTTCTGCTTCCTCGGACGGTGCTTCCTCTTTTACATGGGTCGCCCTCACACAGAGAAGCTATAGCCCTAACACCCAACTATACAAATCCACCGCCTCTCCTATTAGACAACTTAGTAAATAAAGATATCACAGGTGCACAAGGAATGATTGACATACTTGTACGGGTATTCCCTATGACATACCGCCGCTACTACCTGCTGTGCAACCTGTGGTGGGCTCTCAGGTGCCTAAGCCGACTCGCCTCTCGCTTGGGGACCCTGGGGTACCTGCATGTTATACATCTCCTGGTCAAACGCCTCCACCCTGGGAGGGATCCCAACGGAGTGGAGGATCCCTCACAGGACACAACCACCACAAAGCGAGCAATATAAAACGGACTGAGCTTTACTGCATAGCAAACATATAACACACACATCACATAACCATGACTCCTCTCTAGCGGATCGACATGTGCTTCACACAGGACGCTAACCACTATCGCCACGGCGGACGCTAACCACTCCTGCGCCACGGCGGACGCTACTCGCTCCCACAGGTACCCCCCTGTGTTCCAGTAACCCACCCACCCCAATTGTCTCGCACTCCCAAATGGTCAAACACCAATTCTGTATATGTTGTGACTGACTGCGGCAGCCACTATGTCTGGTGATTAGGCTGTTGGTGCACGTGAATGGTAGGTTTACCCGCCCTGTGGCTCCAGCCCGGTAGCCCGCATATCACTGAGAATCCGCCCCAATCCGACGTTGTCCCTCCCAACAGACCCGCGTTGGGTGAATTCCAAGCTGCGGATAATATCACCTTAGTCCCCAGGGCGGCTGGTGTGTTCGGACCCAGCACCCACCCCTCGCTAGGCCCACGGTTTCAAGCACTGTGTCCCTGACTAAGCTAACCAATTAATTGGGCAGTGTCCCTATCTACGGCTGTCCTAACTCCATAAGCTACTAGGTGGCCAGGACCTAACTGGGACCTTGGGGCTGCTGGCCTGAATGCAGAGGGTCACTGACCCCTGCTCCACCTCTACCCTAGCTGGTCCTGATTCCTGACTGCCTGCGTGGCCTGCAAAACCCCGCGAAATGTAATTCTTCTATTCAGGCAAATCCCCACCCTTTGGCTCCCTGGCGTCAGGTTTTTGCCCCTTCACCCTGGGGGCTGCGACCTCATCTCGCGCATGCGCGAGCGATCTGGGGCCTCCCGCGGTGTGCTCTGCCATCTGCGCCTGCGCAACATGCCCTAACATGGCGGCGCCCGCTCACCGGCCGCCGGGGACCTCCACAACGCGATCCGCGGCCACCTTCGCAACCGCCCGATCGCGTTCCCGGCAACCGCCCGACCGCACCATAGGCAACCGCCGCACATCCTCACGACCGCGCGCACTCCAACGGGAAGGAGGGGGGTGCGCAAGGGGGGGACCCGGCTACAACATCTCCCCCTTGGTGAAATCTCCAACGTCCTCGTTGGACCACATAACTTCCACCATGTAAAAAATTATATAATAAAATGCAGTAAATAATAGATAACTTACACAGGTAACTCTACCGAGATTTCATAACTCGTTGAGCATCACAATCCAGACTGTATCGTACACGAAACACTGCTGAGCCTCATAATTGGGTGCCCCCAGTTGATCGTAGGTCAACCCGAGTTGCGGTGTACCTGACTACGTTGACTCCGTCGAGTTTTTCTTCAGCAACTCCCCGGGGGAGTAATATCATGTCCTGGGCTCAGCCTCTTTCCCTTGAGGGGAGAATGTCCTGAGGGTACCAAAAACACGGCTTCTGTGGACTCCAAAGGCTGGCCTGTTGGTGTCCACCTTATAGAGGCATTGGCCTACGGGGCCCCCTTACCCGTAGCTTTCCTTCGGAGATGCCCCTTCTGTGGGATGGTCCCTTTGAGAGTTCCCTCCATAGGGTTCTTCAGGAGTTCAGAGTGAGTCTCGTTGAGTTTTACAGTCTCCCCTTTACCCATCTCTGATAGAATCGAACTCACCGTTGAGCGGTGTGGCCCTGTAGTACCTCTTCTTCTGTCTCCCACTTGGGGAAATGGGGAGAAGGTGAATTCCGATGCAACCTTTAACCCGCCATCGGTGGTCTCTGATGTGATAAACCGGGGGCCAGGCTCTGTGCTCCACCTCCTATACGCCATCTCTCCCCTCCACCTTGCCGCAGTTTATGTTTTCCGTGGATTCCAAATTAACGAAGTAACACTGCTCCCCAGACTAACTTCGATACTTTACTTTATTGTCATATCGTCTCTTGTTATCCCATTCAGTTGGCTGTAGACTTCTCAGCCTGTTGTAAGCTGTTTGCAGACTGTCTTGTTAGCCTTGCACTACTTAAAATGAGTGGATTGAGTATCCCGTCCGTTGATAACTCGGAGACGCACATCTCTGGAAGTCTGGCCTCCCTCCCAAACACTGAGGAATACGGGAGAACCCAGTGGACTCATGGCGAGTACAGTTGTACGCGTGTACCAAAGTTTCTACATGAACGACTCCATTCTGTTTTCGCCATTCCCTTCAGGGTTCACAAGCATGTCCAACAGGTCCTGTGAATCGTTCAGGTCAAAGCATCTCTCCTTAGGGTGGTACGGATTCGTCCGGGGGGCCGGATTTGGCGATGTTCAGCATTTTAGTAATTTCTCGTATCAGAGTAACTCTCAAAAATCTCGCCTCTTGTCGGATGAAGTCGGTTGAGACCGTAAGTGAAACAAGACTTTTCCCCATAGAGACTTCGCGACCGTGATAGCCTTCTGGTCTTTGGTGGGGAAGGCCTGTTGCATAGCGGTGTAATGGCCGTGATGACCAGCACAGTACCGATTCGCCTCGACTATCAGGTTTGAGCGAAAAAACACCAGGAAGTCCATACCACCAGTCCGATGGACCAGAAATCTTCCGATGGGCCATGTGGCTGCTCGGGTAGTGCAACGTCTTGCGTTGAACGCACCGGGAAAACGGCGGCCGTGTTGTTCCAATCCCCCTTCCCGCAATCTTGGTCCAGACAAAACCGGTCTCGGACTGCTAGCCCAAAGCTTCTCTATCACCGAGATGCCCGTGTCATCGTGTAGAGACTTTCAAACACATATATCTCAATTTTGGGGTAAACTAGTTGTCGCCTATCATGGGTGGTTATGATATTGGACTACCCTAATAAGGAGGGCGAAACAATTATCTATCTCGAACTGTCCACCTCACGCAGAGTAACGCGACAGATCTCGGGGAGCACTCTCAATAGAGCGGGGTTCTTTCGCTGAACGGCTTGTCGGATTAATGCTGACTCAGCTGGATTCTTAATTGATATCCACTAAGTTTCTTTCCATCTTATTACTTGTCCTGGGTTATGTTCATCCCTGCGGGTCGCGTAGGGCAGCAGGGATCGCCGCTGCGACGGGCACCCTAAAAACATCAAGCACTTTAGTTCAGAGTGCGACCTGATCATTGATGACGTCCGACTATACTACACATTGCTCGCATCCCAGGTCCGAGGGATCTCCTTCCATTCGTCATCGTCAGGGGTAGCGAACTCAATCCTGGTCGCGTGAAGAGCATCGCCCCAATTGTTCATCGGCCCTGGCTTGTACTTCAGGATAATCGGTAGTTACGAGTTGTCGCCAGCCATCGGTCCCGGCTGCATCCAATTTGGCGGAAGTATTGATGTAAACTGAGGGGATTGTTATCGGATCCCCTTACCTCAACACGTAACACCATATGAGGTAATATAGTTTCTCTCTTCTTCCCGTGATGCCCATCTTGAGAGCCAGGAATCTAACTTTGCCCACCGGTTATATTCTTGCTCACTGGGTGTCAGACTGCGGCTGATGTAGGCTACTGGCCGAAGACCCTCGGGTGGCTTCGTTCGATTAAGACAGCGCCCAGTCCCATTGAGACTGGCAATCTCACATGTCAGACATATGGTTAGTTCTGGTCATAGCATATGCAATCACTGGTGCTTCAGTCGGCTTTTCTTTCAAGTTCAGGAAGGCACCATTCACACTCCAGGTCGTCCACTTATCGCCAACGTTGAAACGGCCGAGTTGCCTTTCTTCTCCAGTATCTTCAGGTATAATCTTCAGTAAATTGTCAAGGGTTTATAGCTCGACTAGTACCCTTCCACGAACCGCGGTATCCCACAGAAACCGAAGGAAGGCCGCAGTTCTGCGACATTATCGGTACGCGCGCAGTTCACCACCCAACGCTTCTACTTTGCCGATCGTAGTAGCAATCCCCTGGGCAGACACATGTGTCCCACGTAGGCATCACTGAGGTGTGGCAAAACTACCTTGCGAGTGATGCTTCAATCCTTCGTTGGCCAAAACGATCTATCCAACCTATCAGTCATCCTACTCCTCTAGTTCTTCTAAGGGTCTTCCCAAAGACAATGATATCGTCAGTAAACCGACACTCCCGATGGTATCATGTCCCCTATTGTCTTTTCAGCAACCGCTGGAAGGTAGCATGGGGCTCCGCATATACCTTGTGGCATACGCGTGAACTGGTAGAAGCCCAGAGGACAGACGAAAGCAGTCTTTTCCTGATCCTCTTCATCTCATGTACCTGGTAGTACCCGATTCGCAATCGAGCACACTAAAAACCATTGGCTCCCTTCGAGGCATTCCAGGATCTCTTCATACGAGGGAGTTGTAATTGGTCAGGTACCGTACGATTATTCCAGGTTCGAATATCGACGCACAATCTTACAGATCCGATTTTCTTCTTCTTCCACTCACTATGGGTGATGCATAGGACTCGCGACTCCGGCATATCCAGCTGTCTTCATCTCCTCCAGGACTCCCTTACATACGTCCACATCCCTGGGGCGATACACAGAGCGTTTCACGGAACGGAGTGTGTCACTCGCCTAATAGTGTGGTTGGGCGCTGCACTTGCGGCCCACATCCGGCTCGCTGGTAGAAAATCACTGTTTTTCTTCCTTAGCTTGGCTGTCATTCGATCCTTCCACTCTTTGCAGGGTCAAATCTCATGAAGTTGAGTTCTCAGTCGACTAACCGCTCACCTACTGCAGCGTCGTTCACCTGGGGCGCGGTTTCTACTTCTACCGCTAGCTGACGGGATATATACTGGCCGCCAGGCTTTGTCCTACATCGTGTCCATTGGGAATGGAGAGATGTTTTGGATGACAACATGGGTTAGAGAGGAACTCGGGTCGTCGCACTCTCTTACGTCCAGGTATTCCACCCTATCCCTCTCTGGATCTCTTCTCAGGTCCTCTCCAGAGAGAACAATGATCGGTCTCCTCCCGATCCGGATAACAGCACCAGACGGCCAGGCGTTTCAACTCCCCTGGTGAAATTGTCGTCAGTCCGCGTTGACGATTTAGGTCCCGTGACACTTAGCATTCTCTCGTTGCCTCCTCTCTCGTACAGGATCCAGGCGTGTATTGGCCATTGGCATTCATTAGTCTCCTTCAGGTAGGCTCTGATTAGCAGCTCGTCTATATCCGTATTTGTCCCGCATGACTACCGGGTACGACAACTGTCCTTGAGCTTTGGCACACCCATTGCCCTCCACATTCATGGATGTTTCGTTTTGCCGGTATTCAACTTGAATATCTCCAGTTGAACGCTCTCACAATCCCATCGAGTAGGGTAATCCTCGTGCTCAAACCCCCCTCACCTTCAATATGTTCCGCCGACCGCAGGGGACAGTCTTCAAGGTGCTGGTCGTAGAGATGCCGGTGATAGCTTATGTCACTTGAGACCCGGTGTCCAATAGCAGCACATAGACTCCTCTACTACACGCCACACACGTACGATCTGCCGAAGGGCCCACCTGACAGTAACCATCTCCCCCTGGAGTTCCTTGGCCTGGGCTCAGGTCAGGAGGGGCTTCGGGAGGGCGTGGGGGTTGGCCTCGGGTTTTTGGCTTCTGAGGTCTGCCTCTGACATATATAGTCCCTGGCCGAGCTTCCTTTACGGGGCGTTCCTTTTCCTTTGTTGACTCATTGGGCACTCTCTAGAGAAATGTGCCTTTGCTGTCCACAGGTAAAATAGCGAACGACGTTGTGATGTCAGTCGTCTTGGGGTAAGTGGGGGAGGATTCTCCCCGAAGCCCGCCCTTTCCGTTGAGGGCGACTTGGGTGGCGCATCTTCCTCTTGCAGGTGTCTTGGTCCGTCGACGGAGGCTCCCGGTTGTCACTGGCCGAGGATCTCTGACCTGGGTGCCTGCATGCGCTTGCTATAGCGCTCAATCCTTTACGATCCCCAGAATGTCGCATGAGGTAGGGGTGGTCCCTTCCTTTAGTGTATCACCTGATCATGATCACGATTGATGAGTGGGGATGCCCCTCGGAGAAACTGCTTGCGCCGATATTCGTCCATCTCTGAAGATAGGATGGGCCGCAAGTTCGTCAATTTTCCCCACAGGAACCAAGCTGGTGCGTTGGCGAAGTCGCAGGTCTTCCATTCTCCCTTCTTCGAGAGTGATATTTGAACCGCACATCTCACTCTCCTCTTCCTCTTTGCCATAGTCTGGGGACTAGGGCAATCTAAACCATCTGATGAGGGCAGGGATCAGGGTCTTGGTCACTCTGTGCACTGACCATGGTGGCCGCTGGGTGTCTTGATGCTTTCCAAGATTCTCTCTGCCGTCTGACCGTTTCAGAGTCAGGATTCGGCGATCACCTGAGGTGTGGCTCCTTCCAATAATCGTACTTTCTTCCTTCGCCTGTGGGACCGGAACCGTTTCCTGAGAACTCCTTCATTTCCTATAATTTTGGGCTGTGGGCGGACCGTAGTTATCGCTTCCACAAGCTGCGGGAATGTCACTCCGAGCAGGGAGGCCATCATTGTCGGAGCCACTGGCTATCCGCTGCTCGCTGCCTGTTAGGGGTTGGGGTAGACTGTTCACGGACCCGGTTAGTACGCGGTGATGTTTGGCGACTACCGGCCCATCTTGTGGCCCCTTGCCTAGCATCTTAAGAGAAGGTCCTCTGGGTAGGGATATATCTGATTGGATGGGTTTACTGGCGGCCATATCTCTCTGCGTCCCACCCTCATGTCTGGGGAGGGAAGTGACGTGACTGGAAACAGTTTCCCGGGTAAACTAGAGGGCACCCTTGCGGCAAAGTCTCTGGTAGATACACTACTCGTTGGCCTCTTCAGGAAGTATAGCTTGTTCCAGGCTAGCAAGAGGGTGTTCTCTTGCCGGTCAATGTTATAGTCTTGCTGATGAGCGGGCGCCCCCAGACGCAGTAATGTCCTTACTCTGCGCGCAACAGTAAAAATGGAGACATCAGCATGCACCGCCTCTACTGCGCCCACGTGTCGGCCGAGCTCTCCTAGGCTTTTTCGCCGCATAGCCATTGTTTGGCGTGAGCGCAGACATGCGACTGACGGTGTAACGGTAATACCAACTACAAAAAGTGTGGCACCCCAGGACTCGCTCAGCTCTCAGCAGCGCCTCCAATGTACGGGTAGTCTATGAATACAACCGCTACTACCTGCTGTGCACACCTTGTGGCTCTCATGGAGCCTAAGCCTCCGCTTGGGGAACCTGGGGTACCTGCATGTTATACCTCGCTTGTGCAACCCTCCACCTGGGAGGGATCCCAATGAGTGGGAGGAGGCCCTCACAGGAAACAACCACACAAGCGAGCAAATATAACAGACTGCTTTACTGCATGCAAACAATATAACATCACACATCACATAACCATGACTCCTCCCCCCCTCTGATGAGCACATGTGGCGTCACACAGGACCTAACCACTATGCGCCAACGGCGGCCGCTAACCACTCTGCGCCACTGCGGACGCTAACCACTCTGCGCCAACGGCGGACGCTAACCTCCCCAGAGTGCCCCACCCTGTGTCCAGTAACCCCACCCAATGTCTCGCACTCCCATGTCAAACACCAATGTCTGTATATATGTTGACTGCGCAGCCCACTATGTCTGGTGATTGGCCCTTGTTGTGCACGTGAATGGTAGGTTACCTGCCCGGGGCTCCAGCCAGGGTACTCCGCATATCACTGGAGATCCGCCCGATCCGACGTTGTCCTCCACACCGCGTTGGGGTGAATTCCAGCGCGGATATATCACCTAGTCCCAGGGTCGGCGGTGGTGTTCTGAGCCCGAACCCACCTCGGAAGGGGGCCTCAACGGGTTCAGCACTGTGTCCCTGTAAGCTAAAACCCAATTATGGGGGCAGTGTCCCTATCTAGGGCCTGTCCCTAAGCTCGCACAAGCTACTAGGTGGCTCAGGACCTAACTGGACCTTGGGCGCTGGCCTAATGCAGAGGGTCTACCCCTGCATCCACCTCTGTACCCCTAGCGTTCCGGATCCTGACTGCCTGCCGTGGCTGTCAAAGCCCCGCGAATGTTCCTATATCTTATTCCAGGCAAATATCCCTCATCCATATTGGCTCCTGGCGTCCGGTGTCTCTGCCCCTATGCACCCTGGGGGCTTGCAGACTCATCGCGCGCATGGCCAGCTATCTGGGGCCCTCCCGGCTGGTGCTTCTGCCACGGCCCTGCGCAACAGCCCTAACATTGCGGCGCCCTGCTCACATACGGCCTCCGGGACCCAGCAACGCGATCGCGGCCTCGGCATACCGGTCCGCGTCTGCGTCCCCGGTCAACCGCAAACGACCGCACCATACAACCGGCCGCAACATCCACACCGCGCGCTGGCAACGGGGAGAAGGGGTAGTGCGCGAGGGGGACCTGCTCACTATATACCAGATAGTAGTAGGTGTAGAGAATCCTATCCCCACAAAGAATCCCTCACAATTTGCCTCATGTGATTTATTATTGATGGGATAACAGTGATCCAGGATAGTACCCTATAAACGCAGTCATAGTGAGTATAAAAACAAAAAATCATTATTAATACAGTATCTGCAAAAACACACTGGTGTGGATATATATACAAGGAATAAATATGGGCAGTGGAATTGTGGCTAAACTAGGGGAGTACTCTTTATGTGAGGAGATAATCTTATTCCCTGCATAGGGGTAATCTACTCCCTGATAAAGACCCATCACACTTAATCACAGTCATGGAGCTAGACCGCGTTTCCCAAACTTTTTTTTCCGTGACCCGGTTTATTTTTAACTTCTCCTTTGTGACCCACTAAAAATTTATCGCTATAGAAAATAAAAAGTTATGAATTCATATATTCTCCAATCCCCTCTATTCTCTCTCCCCCACCCCCCATTCTCTCTCTGACCTGCCAGATGCACACAGTCCACTGACCTACAGACCCCCACACAGACGGCCTGGCACAGACACAAACACAGCCACTGAATACACACCAACACAGTACTAATACACACCGCAGCCACGATGCACACACACACACTCACGCCACTACACCCACCGCGCAGCACGACACACAACGCGCATACACTGACACACACACGCTCAGACACGGACACACCCGTCGCAGAACCACTGACACACACGCGCAGACACTGACACACAACACACTCAGAACTTGTACACACACGCATACCTGGTAGCACACACGCAGCCACTGACGCACACTATCCTCAGCCACTGACTCACCCAGCGCAGCCACTGAACACCAGGCCGCCACTGACACCACCAGGCAGCACTGAACAACACACAGGCAGTCCACTGACAACACACAGCAGCCACTGACACACACAGCAGCCCACTGACACACACAGGCAATCCACTGCACACAAGGCAGCCCTGACACGACATCAGCATCCACTGACATCCACGCAGCCACTGACCACACACAAGCCTCAGCACTGACACACACCCGCAGCCCTGACACACACACGCAGCCACTGACACACCACGCAGGCCACTGACACACACCATCGCAGCCCTGACATAACACACACACGCAGCCACTGACCACCACCAACACGCATCCCCCTGACACCCACACGCAGCACTGACACAACACACGCACCACTGACAAACACAAGCAGCCACTGACACCACACTGCAGACCATGACACACACACGCAGCCACTGACATCACACACCGCAGCCACGACACACACACTCCTCACTGACACACACGCACACACAGACACTGGTACACACACACAGCCACTGATACACAACACACAGCCACTGATACACACACACACACACACTGATACACACACACACACACACACTGATACACACACACACACAACACACACACACAGATACACACTGATACACACACCCACTGATACCCACACACACACTGATACACACACACACACACCACACACACACACACCACACAGACACAGATACACACAACACCACACACGACAAACACCAGACACTGATAGACACACAACACACTCTCCCCTATCACACACACAGCACACACAGTGTAATTATAGAGCAACCGGATGTGAGTGACTGGAGGGGAGGGGGGGGAGGCGGGGAGAGTGGAAAGACGGAGATCCAAGCGGCGCTCCACCTAAACTGACTGACGAGTAAAGGCAAAGAATAATCCATAGCTGTCAAAGGCCAGGGATATATGTATAATTTTGAATATTTTCCCCGTGCGGCCAAATCTGTTTTCCTTGGAGCATTTCGGCCCTTCTCTTTTACAAGTTGTGCATGCCTGCTATACCATAACACACACTGATTTATTTATTTATAAAATGTTGGTACCCAGAGTAATGTCATTGATAGTTACCTCTCGTTTTCACTTATGTCCTTTGCCCCTTTTTCATACACCTAATGACATTTTTAACGCCTTGCCCCCCACCCCCCCCCCCGATCAGATAGTGTCCTCTATGGTCAGGGGAAGTAAACTCTCCTGTTACAGGTGTGTGGTGCGTACCTGCTGACAACAGGAGGCCCTGAGTCTCCCACGGTGACATTGGGGACAACAGGACAGGTTATGGGGTTGTGCCTTCGTTCTCCTCAATGGTGCAGCGCGTCCATCTCCTGCAGGCCCCAGGATATGGGGTGGGAACCCACGCAGAACTCTCCTCCCAGGGCTGAGAGATTCTCAGTCTCACACACTGTCTCTTTAAATCAGGACCTCTTATTTCAAGTCCAGCAGCAGATTTCAGCATACAGGTACTGGCAGTCGCTCGCAGTCGGCTGTCCTTCTTCAGGATGTTCGCCCTAGGGCCACCAAGAGTGGGTCTATCTCTTCCCCTGCCCCCTATTCAGGGCAGGAGGTATTTGTTTTCAGTTTCACCACTAACTCTATCCGCTCTAAGCCTCCTCCTCTCCACTACTACCTCACAGTGAACTGACTGAAACCACTGAATAGGAAATGACACTGCCCTAAGTAGCTTCAGCAGGCACCGCCCCTGTGTCTCTTGATGGACCAGGGTCAGGTGCTACCTCGCTGACTAGTGCAATTGTCTGAAGCCAGAGAAAATCATGAACTCCTGGCAACCCTGCACTTACACATGAATTACTTTACTGCAGAGGAGAGCTAGAAATATAGCCCAAACCACACAGGCTACACATGGTTTACAAATGTAACGGTATTCCCCCCCACCCAATCGCATATAAATGCATGTGAGGGGGGACCTATGTGTTGCCAGGTGTGGTGCGTATCCTGCAGGTTCACAGGAGCCTGAGCCCCGCTTGCTGGGAACCTGGGTGAGTCCTCTGTAACATTGCTTCTGTCGCGCCTCCACCTATGTGAGTTCCTATCTAGGCGTGTAGTTGCCCTCACATAGGAACATCCATAAAGTAACCAGCCCACACCAAGGTTATGGCTAAAAAAGGGTTTACTATAGGGAGCAGTAACATCACACACACAGTAATCATAGTATAGAGAATCAACATATATGCATAACAACACATACATGGGGGTCGCGACCCACCATTTGGTAAACGCTGCCCTAAGGACCCTATCTGATGCTGGTGGGGGGGGGGGAGCCCATCCTGCCCCTTTGTTGCGCTCACTATAATGGCCGCTGCAAATCTTCTGCGCCTGCTCGGAGACCCGGAAAAGTCAAACGTGTAGGTGGGATACCCCTCCTCTCCTTCCTTCCCGCACCAAGATTGTGACATCACCGGTGACGCGATCGCCCCGCGCTCCCCGACATCCAGCGGGGGAATCCCCCGTTGCTCGCTGCGAGGTAAGGGGGGGCCGGGGGAAGCCTGCACACAAATAAAGTTACATAGTGAACCGGGAAATACATTAATATACAAGACATTGCATGCACAGTTTAGAGATAATATGAAACAGTTACAGAACCAGACCAGATGTGAGACAAGCCTTAGTTGTGAAGAATAAACTGGTGGTGGGATGGGAGCAGGGCCGCCAAAGAAATCGTGGGTCCCGGGACAAACATTTTAACCCATGATTACTATGTCTCCATTTCGCATAATTGGCAATTATCTGCAAGCTCTGTGCGATACGCTTTCGGACCCAGTCATACTTAGGAGGATTTCCTGTAAAGTAAAACTATTTTGGGCAAGGTTTTGTATGTCAGGTTATCAATGTGCATCCGCGAGTTTTTTTTTTTTTTTTATAACTTTGGTTTATTGGGTTTTCTGTGCAATACGGAATGGTTATGTACAGCCAGTACAGTTTTACATTGAAGTTGTTAGCAGCATTAACCCAGACAACCAGTCACAATGGTAGAGGGTGGAGGGAAGACAAAGGGGGGGGGGGGGGGTGAGGGGATGTGGCCGTGTCTGCCTCCTCGATGCAAGGTTATTTCCATCTCTATGGATCAAACATCTACATCCGTGCGGTTTATGGCCTAAGACCACCGGCCCCGCGGAGTGGTGTTTTTAGGTCCGGAGCTCTTCCTAGCCTAGAGTGTCCCATCCTCCTATTCTATTTTCCATATCCCTCTCGCCAGGCCCCCATCCAGAGAGAACTTAGCTGCTACGGTCCAAGCCACATTGGCATCTCTTTCCACCCCGGGAATGTGTCCGTCTGGGCCAGCATGGTGTCCCAAGTTTTTAGAAAAATGTGGGCAAGTGCATTAACTAAACGCGTTAATTTTTCCATCTGGCACAATAAACCAAATTTCTGTTCCTGATCTTGGAATTGGGCGGAATTCGGGTTGTTTCCATAATGCTGTCCGATCCTCGTCCCCGTCGTCGCTGTTGCAAAATGAGCAATCATTGTTGTTAACCACTTTGCTTAGACCCCGGTGTTGTCTATTCAAAAGGAATAGCCACGGGTCGCAAGGGTTTGTGAGGTAAAGATCCTCGGAGCCAATCTCTAATCATCCGCCACAAAGGCGAATCCTCGGGCAAGACTACAGCATGTCTAACAGGTCGCAGCTGTTCTCCACTGTCTAGGGCTCGCGGGAGTATCGGGGACAAATTTAGATAATTTCATAGGGGTGAGATACCAAAGCATGAACACTTATGTTAGGATTGGTACGACACCGTGTAATATATGCATTTGTACGGGCGGGTTCCGCGACGGCAAAGCTTAGTACAGGGCGCCGCCATGTTGTTACGCAATGTTGCGAGGTCACTATCAAAGGAGGGTCTCGCGGCTCGCTCGGAAGCGCGCGAACGCGAGCCAATGAGGAGGGCTCTGTAATGAACTATAACCCAAACCCCTGCGAACCCCGAAAAGAAAAAAGGAGAGGTTCAGCTGACGCTAGGAAAGCCAATGAAAGGCTGGTTTGGAGGGGCAGGAGAACAGGAAGCGTGGGGAGAGACCACGCTAGCAGATGAGAGCGGGACCGTGCTGCAAGCGGTATTGCGAGTGGCAGAGGGTCCGTGACCCCGCCTGCATAGGCCAATACTACCCCCACGCCATAGGAGCATTCCGAGTCAAACCCGTAGGTTGCGGTTACTGCAGGGACCCCGTCTGGAAAGCCAATTGTCACCTTAGATATGGAATCAAGCGCACGATTTGTGGCCGTATACCTGCGGTCTGGGCTCATACGGTGGAGCCGCGCGATATCGGAAGTCAGGTCGGATGTCGACAGACCCTTTGAGAAGAGGTGCGGTCACCCCCGTGACCGGAAGGTACTTTGTAACAGCAATGCACGACACCGGGTCACCATGGCATCGCTGATCCCGCCTTAGGAGTAACTTTGATCAGACATCTAGCAAGTGGCTGAAACAAAGAATGGTGGAGCACACTGGTCTGAAACAGCATTGTTATAGAACTGATAGTTGCCTTTTCTAAGTGAACAGTTTGTAACCTGAAGTGGGTGTGTGGCTCGGTGGTCTAATGTCTAATTGGGAGGGTGGTCAACAGTGAGTGTATTGTGTTGGTGTAAAAGGGAATAAAGGTATATAGACTTACACGGCCTTGGTTGTAGCCAGTCGCATCAGAGTTTCTTTAGGAGTCCCCGTTTACTTCTGATGAGGCTTTTCTTCTGCTATGCTTGTTCTTCTTTTGTTTTTGGTCGTCCACTTGCTGTCGTTGTTTCTAACCGTGCCGCTCCATGGACATTTCCTCTCGTGTAAAAAAAGGAGGATAGGGGTTAACCCATATAATGAATACAAAGCTACTAGGTGGCTCAGGACCTAACTGGGACCTTGGGGCTGCTGGCCTAATGCAGAGGGTCACTGACCCCTGCATCCACCTCTTACCCCTAGCTGTTCCGGATCCTGACTGCCTGCGTGGCTGCAAAACCCCGCGAAATGTATCTATCTATTCCCAGGCAAATCCCTCAGCCATATTGGCTCCCTGGCGTCAGGTGTCTCTGCCCCTATGCACCCTGGGGGCTGGCAGACTCATCTCGCGCATGCGCGAGCTATCTGGGGCCTCCCGCGCTGTGCTCTGCCACTGCGCCTGCGCAACAGCCCTAACATGGCGGCGCCCTGCTCACCGGCCGCCGGGGACCCCAGCAACGCGATCGCGGCCTCGGCAACCGGCCCGATCGCGTCCCCGGCAACCGCACGACCGCACCATAGCAACCGGCCGCACATCCACACCGCGCGCTGGCAACGGGGAAGGAGGGGGTGAGTGCGCGAGGGGGGACCTGGCTACAACTATATACACAGATAGGAGGTAGGATTGTAGAGAATCCTATCCCCACAAGAATCCCTCACAATTGCACTCATGTGATGTAATTATTGATGGGATAACACTGATCCAGGATAGTACCCTATATAACCAGTCATAGTGAGTAGAAAAAACAAAAAATCATTTATTAATACAGTATCTGCAAAAAACACACTGGGTGTGGAATATATACAAGGGAATAAAATATTGGCAGTGGAGTGTGGCTAAAACTAGGGGAGTACTCGTGTATGTGAGGAGATAATCTTATTCCCTGCATAGGGGTTAATACTCCCTGAGTAAAGAAACTCCACCACAATTAATCACAGTACAGGGAGCTAGACCAGCGTTTCCCAAACTTTTTTTTCCGTGACCCGGTTATTTTTGAACTTCTCCTTTGTGACCCACTAAAAATGTTATCGCCTATAGGTAAAATAAAACAGTTATGAATGTCATATATTCTCTCAATCCCCTCTATTCTCTCTCCCCCACCCCCCATTCTCTCTCTGACCTGCACAGATGCACACAGTCACTGACCTACAGACACCCACACAGACGGCCTGCACAGACACAAACACAGGCACTGATACACACAAACACAGGTACTAATACACACACGCAGCCACTGATGCACACACACACACGCAGCCACTGACACACACGCGCAGCCACTGACACACACGCGCAGACACTGACACACACGCGCAGACACTGACGGTGTGTGTGTGTGTATCTGTGGGTGTGGTGTGTTATCATTGTGTGTGTGGGTGTTTTAATCAGTGGTGTGTGTGTGTAGTCAGTGGGTGTGTGTGTATCTGGGTGTGTTTGTCTCAGTGGGTGTGTGTGGTGTGTGGTGTGTGTGTGTGTATCCGTGGTTGTGGGTGGTGTGGGTGTAATATCAGGTGGGTGTGTGGGTGTTCAGTGGTGTGTGGGGTGTATATCAAGTGCGTGTTTGTGTAATCATTGTGCGTGTGTTATTCATGCGTGTGTTGTGTGATCAGTTGCGTGTGTGGGTGTGGGTATCGTGGGTGTGGGTATCGGTGGGGGTGTGGGTATCGTTGGTGTGGTTATCGGTGGGGTGCGGGGGGTGCGCACTAGGAGGTGGGTAGCGGGGGTGCGCCTTCCCTTGCCCCCCGCGCGCGCGCCTGCCCTTGCCCATCCCGCGCGTCTGCCTGCCCTTTGGGCCCCCCGGTGGCGCCCCCACCTTTGCCCCCCGGCGCTCATGTTCCCTCCACCTTCCCACTTGGTGTGGGGATAGGCATGGGGACGGGCAGTGTTGGCTGGGCGGTGTGGGCGGGGTTTAGTGTGGGTGTGTTGTGTTTATCAGTGGTGTGTTAGTGTTCATGTGTGGTTGTACGTGGTGTGTTGTATCATTGGGGTGGTGTGTGTATATTGGTGGTGTGTATAGTGGTGTGTGTTTAGTTGGGTAGTGTGTGTGGTGGTGTGTGTGGATTGTATCAGTGTTGGTGTTGTAGATGTGTGTGTATCAGTGGTGTGTGTGATCGTGTGTGGTGGTGTGTAATCAGTGGTGTGTGTGTGTCGTTTGTATGTGTGTGGGTGTGTGTGCATGGTTTTCTCAGTGGGTGTGTGGTGTGTATAGTGTGTGGTTATCAGTGGTGTGTGTGTGTGTAGTCAGTGTGTGTGTGTGTGTGTATCAGTGGGTTGGTGTTTAGTGGGTGTGTTATCAAGTGGTGTGTGTGTGTTTCGGGTGGTGTGTGGTGTGTGTTGTGTCGTGGTATAGTGGTGTGTGTGGTGGGTGTATACAGTGGGTGTGTGGTGTGATATCAAGTGCTGTTGGTGGTTACTGCGTGTGTGTGTAAATCAGTGGTGTCAGTGGTGGGTTGTGAGTATGAGTGGGTGTTTGTGGGGAGCAGTGGGTGTGTGTGGTGTGTGTGTGTGGTGTTTGTGTGGGTGTGTGGTGTGGTGTGTGTGTGTGTTGTGGTGTGTTGTGTGTTGGTTGTGTGTGTGTGTATCAGTGGGTCTCTCTCCCTCTCCCTCTCCCTCTTCCCCCTCCCTCCCCTCTCCCACTGCTCCCTACTCCTCTCCCTCTCCCCTGTCTCCCCCCTGTCCTCTCCCCCTGTCCTCATTCGCCCCCTGTCTCTTCTGGCGCATCTCGATCCCTCTCCCTTCTCCCTCTCCCTCTCCCCTGTCTCTCCCCGCTTTCTCTCCCCCTGTCCTTCTCGTCTCAGCCCCTTCTCTCCGCCCCTTTCTCTCCTCTCTCCCTGGCTCTCCCCTCTCTGTCTCATCTTACCTACACCGAAGTAACCCCCCTGCTTTCTCTTCCATATCTGACTCAAGTTTCACGCGGGAGACATCGGAAGACAGTGGGAACACCTCCCCTCCAGTGCATACCTTGAGGGACTGGCGGATCGGTAAGATCCCATGCTGGATTGCTGCTTAAAGAATTGTGAAGAGGGCTTCCTGCAATGGTTAAGGGGTCCAGAATCATTCACACTCTTGTCGTTTTTTTTGTTTGATTAGTAGGCCAGCCAGACACACACACACACACACAACACCAGCACACCCACACAACACACACACACGTAACTAGGACTAATGGTAGTAAAGTATAAGTGTACTACAATTATAACTGTTAATGGTAAAAAAAAAAAAATTGTGTCCCGGTTTTTCATTTTTTCAAATCTGGTCACCCTATCTAGATGGCATAAATATGGAAATCATTACACGAGCCAGGGAATGAATACCTGCCCTAAGGGCCTAGAATACGCTTTGTATTATTGTGTTTGCATTATTCAAGGTTAATTCGTTGATCTTCAGAGCCACTTTAACTTTAAGAAAGTAATGCTGTAAGCAGAGGTGCCAACTTTTTTCTTGCTGCACCCTCCTGCCTGCTCTTCTTTCCTGCTCTTACACCCTCCCCCTTACTCAGTTGGCGTCAAATGACGTTGCGGGGTCGTGTGACGTCGTTACCCCGCGGCGTCATTGACGTCAACGATCCCCACTGGCAAACGCCGGTGTCAATGCTGCATCGAGGTCAGCGACGTCACATGACCTGTGGCGTCATTCTGACACCGCATTGCCATGGGACGCCTCCTGAGTCGTGCGACCTCGGAAAAGTAGAGGTTGCACCCCAGTTTTGGCGCACCCCTGCTTTAACGCACAAGGCAATGTGAATCATTCTAGGGTAAGAGCATTAATAAAATGCTTCATTCCTTGTGGTGGCAGGAATACGTCACTGAACTCACGCTCGTGTCCTAGATAGCGAATATTCACTGCGGGTCAAAAAGTGCATGATTTGCCTTACTAGAGACACAACGATTGTCTGCTATATATAACTTTCTGTTCATGCCCCAACATAGAATTCTGCAAGCAGTGGATATTAGGAATTTGTCGTGCTTCAAGTTCTTCCTATAAGCAACAGTAGACAGATCGAATATTTTTGTCTGAGGGAACTCCACTTCTTTGTTGGTAATCCGCCATGTGGCACTGTTAGGCACACCCCATACTTCCGCACGTGCAAACAAAAGGCCTGCCTCTATGAGGCAGGCCATTTTCCGGCGACAGTGCTGGGCCGATTTTCCACAAGCAGACAAAAGATTTTCTTTTGGTCGGGCGACGGCCTTGTCACGTTATGCGCTCGGTCACCTACGCGAATCAGCTTCGTGACATCATGGCACGCCTCCCCGTCGCAAAGGCCACGATCGCCTGCGCCTACATATCCGCGGCCCTTAATTGTAATCGTAATAGTGCGCCTCTCCGAGGCCTTTCTGTCCGCGAAAACTGTGGACTCTAGGAGAGCTAAAACTTCAGAGAGAAAAAAATCCAAGCTTTCTATGCTTCAAACGGTTATACTGTTAAAAGTTCTCTACTTTTTTAAGGCAATGGATCCTTCGGGTAATACTTAAAAGGCAGCCAACATCTGTTTAGTACCACCTTAGAAGGTTAATTGAACTGAACCTGGCCACTTTAAGGTTTTAAACTAGGACTTTACATTATGGGGTTATATCACATTTATCCATATTTGCCAAAACTGAAATTTAAACAGGGCATTATCTCATCCGATTCGAGAGGTGAACTGATTGGAAGATTGCCTTCAATACACTGGATGGCGCACTACTAAACTGGGTCGATTTTCCTTTGGTTTGGCACGCCCCTCCGGTATTTCAAGCTTAGTCACTAAAATCTTCTGGACCCGCTGGATCTCTTTGGGTAGATAGTTTCTATTAAACACTTAATTCTTTCACTCTAGTCAAACACCGGCGACAGCCAGCAATGCTACAAAAGACTTTTGTTGAGAAAACTCCATATGTCCAGTAGAAGTGTCAATTTGAGCAAAAGAAAAAATTGTTCTTCTGGTCTTCTCATCTCTTTCCAATGTCTTGAAATGGACCCAAATGCCAGCAAGTCCTAAAATGGCTTTACTCAATATTCTTAATCAGTCAAACAACTCTTTTTGGGGTGTTCGCCAACTACTACAGGCGCTCAAAGAATTCTACCGTGGTAGCTTTTGATTGCGATCCTTACCACAATGGCGGATTTGCCCTCCAAATTGCTTCAGGCCCCATTACTTGCGTTGAAACTCAAGAACAGCCTTTTCTTTATCTTCGGTCTTGAATTCACCCTCATCCATCCAAACCCATTTGTTCATTGGAGACTACACCCTGCACCTTCTTTTCCATAAATGTTTTCCTTCGTGTGGAGAGTAACTACAACATCGAACCGGGAGTTCCCCACCATCAAAATGCTCATCATTTAGATGGAACCGTCACCGATTACTCGAAGAAAGCCGGGAGACCTTTGGACCGATCATGCCCGTGGTGCCCTTGTTCACCCGGTTCTATTATCATCTTCTGTTTCGTCCTAGTCAAAGATTAACCAGGCGGCCTCCTAGATATAGTCTCTGGAAGAGACTTTAGAACCGGAAAAAAGACCACAATCCGTCTTCCTGCATATCTCCTAGTCATCTTCCCTTTTGAAGATTCCTTCACGCTGGCTAGTTCCTCTTCAGTACCTTTACCACTGTCGATGATAGTAATACACTGCCTGGATCCGGCAAAGCACTCCGGATGCGGGGCTCGTCGTCTTGTTAGCCGGAGCCGGGTTCAGGAAAGAGAGCCAAGGATTAGTAGAAGACAACGCCAAGGTCGAAGAGTAAAGAGGGCGGAATCATAGGTCACTACCGAGTCCGAGGGGTTTGGAGAATGCAGCGGAGTCAAGGCAAGGCAGAACCTGCTTTTCACCATTACCCGTCAAGTGAGACCATCTTCATCCAACTTCTTGTGAAGATGCTGAGCGAAATAGCAGGTAACCATTCAGGCGCAGAGCTGCCACCGCGATAGGAAACAGGACTGAACCAATGAGGCGACTGGACTTGCGTGGGTGGGGAACTGCGACAATATCCTCACAAGTAGTGGTTATTGCATCACAAACAAGTTCACTTCATTCCTCTTTTAAAAAAAATGATTTTCCGCCTCGATGGTTCCAAATCTTCAAGAAATCTTTGGTTTACATTGAAGTACCTTCGGAGATTGTCTGACGCGGTATCACAATTTATGTCGAAATTAGGAGATCGTTTTTTAACAGAATGGAATTTTCCCTCCACTTTCTCCACAGCTTACGAACCGCTCACTAATCATTACGAGCGGATCACAAGTCATTGGAGCAGTATATTCGCTGTTCCAAAACCTCATGACAATTTCTAAGTACACCAGGCTGACAAAATTGAGGCAAATTATCCAGTAAACCTTTTACGTTGAGCTTTTCCGTTCCGCCTAGAATTCCCCCCCCATTTGTCCCTCCCCCCATGACTCGCCTCACCCTTACATTCAAAATTTTTTTCTGTATCGCCTCTAGTTCCTCATGTTGGAATTCCGGGAGGAATTCGATATGCAAAATCATTTTGGCTCCGAGCCGTCGTGGCAAGACAGTAATTGGTTCCTTGAAGTTATGTTTGCTCCTGTGAGTCTACAGCTTGTTCTGTTTTCTGCATCCAGCCTTTACCTCTGCCCTGACCCCTAACTCCAGTATACTCTTCAAGGACTCTGTTTCTCGCGGTTCCAGATCAGGGAATTTATCTCCTCAGCCTTGCGGGCCTCTCCTGCCTATGAGAACCAGCATCGTTACACATGTAAGGTTTTGCAAGATCCTGCACAGCATCCAAAATTTTATGTTTTTACAATTTAAAAAAACAAAACACTTTTTTTTAATATTTTTAAGGATCACCAGCTGTGAAGATTCTTTATATTTCCATATTACATGTTCAACACTGCTAAATTATTTTGCTGTAAAATTGGTGCACACACACATTCATCTGTGAGATAGTACAATTATTCTTTCCCTTACTTTTGCCAAAGTATTTACTTGCCCTGCACAACTGATCTACTTAATAGATCAACAAAAAATGCTAATGATGTTACTATTGGGGCTGCTGGTAGGAACATACCTTTTTTTTGGAAGGTAGCCTATTCAGAAGCCAGACTGTGGATACGTGCCTGGTCTCCATTTCTGATAAACGTTTTCTGCGGTCCTCTGTAAGAATTTCTTCTTTCAGTTCACACTCCGCCTTCCACAGCTTCCTTACAAGATACATTCCTAGGTAAACAGAAGAAGAATCATTTTACTCTGTCAGGTTTGTTTTGGAAGCGTGACTATTTTCCAAAACAAAACAAAAAAACACTTGTAATTAGCAATTCAGTCAGAATTATATAGTGATAATTGTATAAAGTAACATATAATAAAAAACTAAGTTACACACTAATCGGCATGAACTCTGCAAAAGCGATCCCCTTTTAGAGGAAAGACAACACTTTCATGCTCTCATGGGCCTACGATATCTGGTGCTGAGCAGGTCCCACTAGTGTAGATGCTAGTTTAATGACATAGGAACAGAGCACCAAAAGAAAAACACGCCTTAACCTGGAGTTTCAAACACTTCCTCTAAATGGATTAATATGTTCGTGGTTCACTCGTGTACGGATATTAACTTTCTCGTTCCCATCGCTTTTCACTGTCCGAGCCTTCCAGCCTTTGTTTTAGACATAAAAACGTACGTAGACAAAAAAAACTTACAGGTCGGTCCCTACAAACAACATTCATAATTCTTCATCAATAAGTAGTGACAAAGGATAATGGCAATACTGTAAATTGGGTCGTTTGACCTTCTGCTTTTATTGGAGCCCATAGTTCTTACACGTTTTGGAGTAAACACTGATACACACACACACACACACACACTGATACACACACACACACACACACTGATACACACACACACACACACACACACCCCGCCAGCCCCTACACCGCCCAGCCACACCTGCCCGCCCCCGATCCTATCTCCCACACCAAGTGGACGGGGGGAAGTGAGCGCCGGGGGGCAAAAGTGGGAGCGCGCCGTGGGGCAAAGGCAGGCGCGCGTGCCGGGGGGCAAAGGCAGGCACACGCGCCGGGGGGCAAAGGCAGGCGCACCCCCGCTACCACCTCCTATTGCGCACCCTCCCCCCTGGCTGGGACCCGGGACAGAATGGGGACACTCACCGCACACAGTGAAGCCGGGAGCGGGAAGGCAGTCAGTCACGTGTGCGCTTCACAAAGCGGAAGCCCCGCCCTCTGACCTGCCTGCGACGGTGTGACCAATCCCCTGCGGGCCGGCCGGCATTCTAAGTCCCGCCCCCGGCATTCTCCATCATTCAGTCCCCCCGGCAGCATTCACACACACAAAGAAAATATACTTACCGGCCGCCGCATTCTCCTCACCGCCGCTGCACCGCAATACCGGGACCAGGGACAAAAACCGGGACAAAAACCGGGACAGACTTAAACCGGTACAGGCCTCAAAAAAACAGGACTGTACCGGTAAAACCGGTACGAATGGTCACCCTACATCTAGAAGATCCGGACTGCTCGGGCAGAATTTGGCCGTACAGGCAAGGAACTGCTGCATTTATCAAAACAAAAACGGGCAAGTGGAAAGGCTGCTTTGAAACTGGAGTATCTGTTAGGAATATACTTGGGCAAGATATATTACACATGCTTCCAAGAAGTACTTATCTGTGTATTATCTTGTGCTATGGTAAATTGTTACATTTAAAAAAAAAATTGTTTGAGAACGGTCAAGCACAATTGCAATATCTTCATATGTATTTTTAATAAGAAACCTATGCGGTTTTGAAAGCTTTGTACACCACAATTTAATCTACGAAGAACCCTGTGGTTGGTCCTCCAAAATGAATTGCAAGCAACATCTTCATACTATATGTACCGGAATCTGACATTCTGGCCACGGCCGTTTTGCTGTGACCACGTCGACGCCGTTCAAGGACCCTTAACTGCATCCGTTCTGCCGCTGGACACGCCGGCCGTTTCGCCAATGAGGTAAGTTAAATGAAGGATGTTAGCGGTTAGGGTAGAGGTTTAAGGATAGGGTTTTTAGGGTAGTGGTTAGTGTTAGTATTAGGAGTTAAGATTAGTGGTTTTTAGGGTAAGGTTAGGGGCTTACCTTGGCAGCGAAGCGGCCTGAGGAGAAATGTCCCGGCAGTAAGGTGAGTGCCGGCTATACGTTAGTGGTTTTTAAAAAAAATAATTTTTTTTTTTTTTTTTTTTTTTTTAAATCGCGGCAAAATAGAGCGACCAAATTTCCTAGACCGGTATGTACTGCATGAAAATGCTAGAATTGCAAATAGTTTTAGCCATTTTTTTGTGCTCCTAAATAACAGTCCATAAAGTGAACAAAAACGGTCATATTTATGTTGGAAATTGCAAGTAGTTTATGTATAAAAAAAAAAAAAAAAAAGTATTTGTATTCGATTTTAGGACTTGTTTTACTTCTCCTAATATTGGGTACACTCCTTTCTATAAGAAATAAGTGCTGCATTTGAAAGCTGCAAACATACTTATCACAGCAGTGTACAGAGAACGGCATACCAAACTGTAATAGAGTTAATGCTTAAGTCTTAAAATAATTTTATTCATCGGCGTTTTGCTGTCACAATCCTGTTATCCTAATATTACCCAGATGCCAAACATGGCATCAATGTTATACAGTGCTATACAATGTATTTCAAACTCCTAAACTGGGCAAAATAATGTGGGCAGTGCTATTCTTTCTCTACCAGATTCGATTCCCTTGTTTTAACAAGAAAATTATTGCAGATCCTACCATAAAAACGGTTATACATTTGAACCTTTTTGCTGCCCGAACTGCTTGAAAAGCACCCCTGGCAAGTAAGGGGTTAAAACTGTTTATTTTGTTGGAAATTTAGCGTTTTGTTTTTTTCTCACACTTAAAATGGGAAGCTCTCATATACTTAAAGCCGCTTCTTCATACAGAACATTGATTTAAAAGTTCTCCGATATAACCGCCGTTGGAGTATGGATTTGTGGTTCGTGAGCACTGCTAGTTTCCTGTAATCTGCTTTATTTGATGACTTTGTTTGAGTTTACCTCCCAGAACTAAATCCCTTACTCCTGTTACACAGAATAAAGGGCGCAGGGAGCAGGAAAGGGGTTGGCAGGTGTCATTATTGAAAACAAAACATGTTAATATTTCTATTACTCTATATTACCTTTTTTAAGTCTTTACATGTATGGGTCAGAAACAGAAAGAAAGGTTCAAATGAATATCCATGTCACTTAGATCCAAGCAGTTGTGTCATCTGTGCCTTCTGTGCTTTTGCAGATATAGTCCACAGGGATTTGAAACTGGAAAACATTTTGGTGAAAAGCATCAACAGCATAAACCTAGATGAAATGATATTAAACATTAAGGTAAGACGTAAGGATTTTGTAACATCCTGTCTGAAATGCAGGTGTATTCTATATAGGAGCATGCTCACTTTTTTTGTGTGGGCTGCGATCGCTGACGGCATTGTATAGAAGACTCTGTGTAGAGAGCACTCACGTGGACTTGCTTCAAAACGGAATAAAAGTTTATTATTTACAAATCAACTTTTTGGTCCAATCCATGGAGAACGAGTGCTCTGTTCTGTTCAGTAAATGTAAAACAAATATACATATTCACTGCGCTTCTCGGTGTAAGGAGCATGCTGCGTGTGAAAAGATTGGCCATACATATGTGAAAAAACAAAGTGAATCCCTGCGTGTCTCCCATTGGGCTAATAATAAATGGGGAAATAAATATACATAGTGAAACCCAAGTCTGTAAGACAAAGGAGACTTTTGGTTACATCCTTTGATCAAATAATGTTAAGCCCAATAGCGTTTTGTCATCTGAGAGACTTGCATATCTTGAGACGAGGTGACGGCATAGTCACTGGCTAAGGAAAGTTGGAGACGGCGCCTTGAATCTCCACTAAATGTGGAGAAACCCGATCGAGGTTATAAATGAAAGTGCAATAGTGCACTACTGCATGGACACTCTCATTCAGGTCAGTGTTACTTGCAGCAATGCTCGATCGTCGGTATTGCTCTTAAATTTATAATGACCTACATCTAATTTAGGTGTTAGAAAGCAGTTTTCTATCTGTAAATTGCATTCTTTCGTCTTCCAAATGGGATGAACCTTTAATGAAAACAATCTAAATCTTGTACAACAGCAATTCTAACACACAGTGTCTCTGGTGCTTCTAATGTGTCAAGATAGTGGAGGACCAAAAAATAAATAAATGTGCAATAAATCCTTTATTTGAGTACCTGTTGTTGATTACTTTATTTTTACTGCAATTTTTTTTAAACGGCATCCAAATCATTCTGTGTTTTGCTGAAAGTTGTTAAGTTAAATAATTTCATTTTTTTTTTTTTTAAATATTAGAATGATAAACTAAAAGATTTATGGGCCTAATCTGTAAGCCTCGATAACCCACTTATCGAGGCCTTTTCGGCCAAAAGGCCTGCTGATATTCGTTAAGCCTCGATAAGTGGGTGATTTAAAGGCATAAATCGCCCATTTTTGCAGCCGTCAAAAAAAGATCGCATAGTGAGCGGCGATAAGCCACTTATCAGCAGGTTCTGAAACTCATGCAATTCTAGTAGCCTCGATTAGCTTATCGAGGCTAATCGTGGCGAGTTTCTCCCAAAATACTCAGGCCAGGAAAAGTGGACGTGAAGCTGGGGAGAACCTGCAGAGAAGGCCGCGAGAGAGGACTTAGGAAAAAAAGAGTGCATTTTTTCCTGCATCGGATTGATGCCGGAGTCTCCGGAGCTGATACCCATTAATATCGGCACTGGAGACTCCCGGCATGAATCCCATGCAATAAAAATGCATATGCTTTTACAGGCAACTTCATTACCTTAGTGGCTAACTGCTAAGGCAATGAAGGGGTTAACCACCAGTGCCATGTTTATTGCGGGTAGCGGGGGTGGGTGAAGGGGGTATTTGGCCCTTGGTGGGTGTTTAGGCCTTGCGTGTTGAGTTAACCCTTCATTACCTTAGCAGTTAATACTGCTAAGGTAATGAAGGGGTTAACCCCTTCTGCTACCACCCGGTAGGGCTAAACATCCATCCTTGGGGTTACTACCCACTTCACCCAATCCCTCTACCCACAATAACAAAAATACACACAACAACCCTACTACCCACCTCCTCTACCCCCAACAACCCCCCACAACACATACAGTACATTAATGGGCAAAATTACTATTATCCAGATATTGATAATAGCTCATTTGCCCATTATAAAATCAAACATTAGCCAGTGTAACACTTGCGCTACCCACAAGCAAGACAAGAAGGGGAACCCAGGAGTGAGGTGAGGAGGCCGCATGAGATAAGAGAAAGTTGCTGGGGAGCGGTGCACGTCGTCACGTGAACGCACGCGAGAGAAGCACGGCGCGTCCGGAGGAGTGAAGCCGGGCTCCGTAGCACAGCTGCAAGTACGCGTGAGCGCTGTTAGCAGAGCGGAGGTGTGCGTACTCTCACGCGCCAGTGCGGGGGTCTTGCTGCGCCACAGGTGAGGAGGTGAGAGAGTGTCAAGAGCGCAAGGCTACAATTAGTGGAATGCTTCCAGAAGGACGTCCAGCCTCCTTAAAGGCAGAGAGCCAGTAACTGAAGAGAAAAGCAATACTAAATTCAAAGTAAGGTTTCTTTAGTTAAATGCTTTGGCCAAAGTATTATAAGCCTGCTACCACGTCAAGGTAAACCCTATTCAGCATGTCCTACACTACCCGCAACGGTAAACTATACCTCAGTAAAGGAAAGAATAATGTCCCAGTCTTCCGGAAAGCCAAAGGAAGAAAGTAGAGGTCCCAAAGGAAATCCAGGCAGGAACAGCATGCTAAGGAACACAAGAGGCATAGAGTACTAGAGTAGTACCTTGCATGACCCAGGGCAGGTAGTAACTGTCTGTATTTAAAGGGCAGCGGCAGCTGTTGGTAATGATTCAGTGAGGCTTACTTCCTGTCAGGAGGAAGAGGGCAGGGTTTGCCAGAAAGCAAGATGGCATCGCTTGTTTCAGTATGCTTGAATTCACTTCCTGTTGAAGAGATAAGGTAGGAGGCGGGGCGGAGGCGCAGCCTCTGTAAGCAAGGAAGGGTTCAGGAAACAGACAGACATTAGATAGTCTTGACTCGCAGCTGGAGAGCGGTGCACGCCATCACGTGTACACGCTGCGCATGAGGTGCGCGACGCGGGGCCGGGCTCTGTGGCACAAGTAGAAGAACCGCGGGTGCGTGCGCACTCTAATGAGCGGGGATCTGAGTTGCGGCAGGTAAGGAGGGAACACGCCGCAGCCAGCATAAATAAAGTAAATAAAAAAACGTTCAACATACTCCTGCCATCATGAAGGGCATCATCATCAGCATACTGCAGGTCCATGTCCTCCGTAGCCATCAAGAGTACATAAAAAATACAATCTACTGGCCCTTAATCACCGTAGCGATTTAATAACTGCTATAGTAATTAAGGGGTTGACCCATGTCCCCCGCTACCCACCCGGGAGGCCTACCACCCACCCCGGACCCACTATACCCACCCTGTAACAATTGATTGGCACAGTGGTATATCATACCCATATAATATGGGCATGATAAGCCACTATAGCAGTCAATGGTCAACCTAATAAAAACCATTAAGGCCAAAAATACACACTAATAAAAAAATACACAAGCACCTAAACATCCCAACAATAAAAGAACAAAACAGCCTCAACTACACATCAATTACATGAATCTATTAGTAAAATAGCAAAAGAATTAAAATTATGTTATTCCAAAACATAAGAATACAAATAAACACATCCAACCAATCAATTAAAGAAATAAAAGCACTAGCCAGCAAAACAATTAATTTAAAACGCTAACCAATCCTAAAATGTATTAAAAACAAGCCATCCAAATTCAAAACAATATAATTCAAACAATAAACAGAAATCGAAAAAATAACAATAAATTTAAAAAAAGCATTTGCCAAAAAAATGCATTGGCTGTCACTGTATTTATCTGTACCCTAAAGGGGCACAGATTAATACATTATCAGTCAATGGGCGACTGTCCTGTCTTTCTCTCTCACTTTGAATCCTGGCTCCCCTTCTTTCTCTCCTCCGACTCCCCTGCTCTTCTCCTTGTGGACTTCAACTGCCATATTGATGAACCCTCTCTCCCTTGGGCTTACCGCTTTCTCTGACCTTTTCTTTTGGCCTTCACCATTGAACTGCAGCCAACACCCACAAGAATGGCCACTATGTATACCTGGTTTTCAGAATTTTTTTTCTGATTTCTCCATTTCACCCTTTCCTCTTTGACCATCTCATCTTCTCTCACTTCTCCCCTTCTCTACCTTGATCTACCCTTCATTTCTACAGAGCCTGTGCCTCTATTAACCTGCCAGCTCTTTATTCCACTTTGCATTCCTCCCTCTCCTCGCTCTGCTCCAGACTCTAACATCCTGGTCATGAACTACAACGCTGCCTTATCCTCTTCTCTTGATCTACATGCCCTTCTTTTTGTCTGACTTTTGTCACCCTTCTAACCCCCAGACCCTGACTAAACTGCCACACACACATTCTGCGATCCTTTGCTCGTTCCTCTAGAAGAAATCTCATGCTCTCGCAGATTTCCTTCACTACAAATGTACCCTATCCTGTTTCAACTCTGCCCTCTCCCAGGCTAAACAAGCCTACTCGTTGTCACTAATCAACACTCGCAAATCTACCTCGCGCCACCTCTTCTCTGTTTTTGACTGTCTACTCAGACCACCGTCTGTTACCTATTGTTCTTCTTCCATTTCACCTGAGGTCTTTGCTGACTATTTCAAGACAAAATTGGATTCCATTCGTCAAGACCACCTCTGTATCCTCCTCCACATTCCACACCTCTTCCTAACTCTCCTTCTGCCTTCCTCAACTCCTTTTTTTTTTTTTTTGTCACAGAGGATGTCACTGCTGTTCTCCTCTTCTCCCTCTACCACTTGCCCTCTTGACCCCATTCCCTTCCATCTCCTCAAGTTTCCTACATATTTGCAACTCCTCCCTCTGCTCTGTTGCATGTTTGAAGGACGAGGGAGAGGTACCAGTTATACCCTTACTCAAAAACAGCAAGCTTGACCCTACCGGTCTCTCTAATTATCGTACTGTCTCCCTCCTGATTTTTGCTACTGAGCACCTTGAATTCTCTAGCTTGCTCCATTTTCTCACTGTCTGCTCTCTCAATCTGGCTTCCGCACTACTCACTTAACTGAAACAGCCCTCACTATGACCTCCATGCTGCCAGAGACAAAGGTTATTACACTCTGCTCATATTGCTTGACCTTTCTGCCGCCTCTGATACTGTTGGCCACCCTCTATTCCTTCACATTCTCCCTACGTAACAGAGCTCCATCCTGGATTTCCTCTTGCCTCTCCCATCGTACTTTCAGTGTCTTGTTTGCCAACACCAACTCCTCCTCCTCCTTGGTCGATCTCTCTGTGGGTGTATCCTTGGGGTCTGTCCTGGGACTTCTCTTTTTGCTTTACACACTCTCTAGGATACCTTATCACATCTCTTGGGTTCAAATATCACCTCTATGCTGATGACACACAAATGTTACCTTTCAAGCCCTGACCTTACACCTGCTGTACAGACCAAAGTCTCTGAATGTCTCTCCATTATATCATCTGGGATGGCCCTCTGCCGACTCAAACTTAAAATGTCAGGCTGAGCCCCTCATACTTCCTCCAAAACCTGCTCCTACTGCCCCCTTCCACATTACTGTTGACAGTACTAGCATACACCCACTATCACAAGCACGCTATCTACTGTACTGTAGGTGTCATTTGACTCCTCCCTCACATTCTCGTCTCACATTCACAATGTATATAAAACCTGTAGTTTTTTCTTCCGCAACATTGCAAAGATACGCCCTTTCCTCTGTCCCTCTAATGCTAAAGCTCTAGCGCAGGCCCTCATTCTCCCTGTCTATTGTAATCTTTTATCTGTCCAACCCTCTGGCCCCTCACCTGTCTCTCCCTTACAATCTATCCTAAACGCTGCTGCTAGAATCGCCTTACTCTTAAATCTGTCTCAGCTGCTGAAATCCCTCTCTTGGCTTACTATCAAATTCTGTATTACACACAACATTCTTCTCACTTTTAAGGCTATCCACTCTTCTGCCCCTCCTTACATCTCAGCCCTAATTTCTCGCTATACACAGTCCCGACTCTTGCTTTCTGCTCAAGGATGTCTTCGTTCTACCCCTTTTTGTATCTAAAGCTGTCTCCCACCTAAAACCTTTCTCACTCGCTGCCCCACACCTCTGGAATGTAATTCTCCTCAATATTCGACTGGCACTCTCTCCACCTTTAAGATCCATCTTAAAACACCTCTTTAATGAAGTATATGGGTAGCTCCGTGGCTGATACTATACACTTCATACTTCGACCTTGACCCCTTGGAGATGCACTTACCAGAACATAGTCGTACTGTCTCTATGTTCTTGCTACTTGCCACTTAGATTGTTGGCTCTTCTGGGCAGGGACTCATTTTCCTAATGTTACTTGTATGTCAAGTGCTTATTCCCATTATGTGTTATTTGACGTGTATTACTGCTGTGAAGCGCTATGTAAATAAAGACTGATATATATCTATATATATATATATATATCTATATAGATATATATATATATATATAGATATATATCCCTATACCATGCCAGAAGACATAAGTCTCTTCTTGTCCTATTTTAGTTTGACCCAAGACATGGGTCATAGAAAAAAAAACATCAGCTATGCTTTGAATACATTGATATCATTTAATTGTGTCGTTTTGTAAATGCCTCTCGCTTTGTACCCCGTTTTTTTCTCCCCTGCAGGTAACCGATTTTGGTTTAGCCGTGCAAAAGGGGGGAGTTGGCAGTGAAAACATGTTACAGTCCACCTGTGGTACCCCTATATACATGGGTAAGAGCACGCTCAAATGTTTCTGTAACAAAATCTTTGCATATAGGATTAACCGCCTTTAACTCTTTTAACCACTTATTGTTATAAGGATCCAGGATTTGTAAGTGTTTATTAGGGTGCTTCCATTTCGGTTTCTTTTTACAAAATGCCTTTATATTTCTCTTACATTCATCATATTCCTCATTTATAGATACATACTTTTTTAATTTTATTATTATTTAATGTCTTTGCACAGCAGGCATTTAACATTTCTCCCCCCCCCCCCTGCCCCCATGCTTGATCTCTTCCATAATGACATCACCATGGACTGGAAGTACAACCGTTTAATTGTAAAATCAGACCTCTTGCAAGTAATTTTGCCCAGACGCCTCAATTTACATTGAATAGATGTCAGAAAGGGGTTATTTTTGCAAGGAGCTCTTATTTTACGCTTCGTTCCAGGGTTTTGTTTTTGTTTTTTTAATTTTTTTAAATTTTAGACAGCACTTCAAAGTACCAATTTATGATGATGACAAACGCCAACTTAGAAGTATGTATGTTCCTGAAAGCTGCTGCAACATCAGCTGAACAAGTCAAAACTTTAGGAGATATTTGAAATCCTGGAGTATTTTTACTCCATCTGCTTCCACACTTGCTTCTAACAATTAAAAAGTCACCGATCATCTCGTTATTCAGCTAGTCATCATTTCTTAGAGAGGACAACATGAATTGCTAAAGCCTGTACATAATTCATTTAAACATCTGCTGTTCTCTTTTTCTCATCAGGGAATAAATTATACTACATCAGCACATTCATTGTGATGTGTGTTTAAGCATTTATAAGTGTTTTTGTGTATTATTAATATTACTGTTTTCTGCTTGGTTTGCAGCCCCTGAAGTTATCAATGCTCATGACTACAGCCAGCAGTGCGACATTTGGAGCATAGGTGTCATTATGTACATGCTGTAAGTAGCCTGTCTGTCCAAAATCCATTCTTCTTTATAGAAAAATATAAAAACCCAGAAGGATTACAGGTGACTACCTTTTTTTAAAAAGCATTATCCACACAGAAACTTAATGGGATGCCTGTGTTCTCTTGAATGTACATATTGTATCTGACAAATGCATATTAAATGATGCGCTTTCATAGAAATAGTTGATTCATGTATATATTTGCATGTGGAAATTAGACTTTTTCTTCATGTTAAAGGCTCTGCAAATAAGAATAATATAACTGCCGTCTCTAGTTTAATTTGAGATCACTCTGTTGTGTAATTTCCATATATGCGGGTTCAATTAAAATCAGCCTGATAGGACTAATAGCTTACACATGTAATTGAAGAGAGATTATTTTAGCATCCAGATCATGAAGTGGAACAAAGCTAACATATACATCAGTACACATTTTTTTTTGTCCTTTCAAGTGATGAGTTGGGATTTTTTTCATTATTCAGACTATAATATCTTTATACGTTTGCAAAACAAACACCGGAATTAGCATTTTGATGACCATCATTATGTCAGCTGATGACAGTTGTGAAAATGTGGGCTACGCCGAAGAGAAAAATTACATTTTTGAACTCGTATTTACAAGTAAAATAAAAATGCTAATCAAAACCACAGTGGTACCACCTACAGACTTTATTTGAAATGCTCCTGTGGGGGGAAAAACTAATATTCCTGTCTATGAAAAGCAGTATTTTTTTGTTTTTAAATTCCCACTGTCTGTGTCGGCTTCATTGCCAACTTGCAACAGAATGTAGTGGAAAACAGATCAGCCATATTGATAACATTTAATTTGTCTTCCTACTATACTGGGTCCAAAGCAATGCAATTCTCTGGTAGGTTGGATTGCAGTGTGAGGAACAAGTTAAAAAATACCTGTGCATTATGGTTTGCATGCATGAAAACTGTGGAAAAACAGCAACTGATTTATCAAGAAAAAATAAATAGATCAGTGACCTGTTTTATTTTTGCTAAATATAATAATAATATTATTAACAACTTGATTTTTATATACCGCTTTTCTCCCAATGAGACTCAAAGCACTTCAGTTAAAAAAAAGGGGGAAAAAGAAGAAGGCATTTAAGTTGTAAAGAATACAAAACACAAGGAAAGATACAATACAGAATGGGACGTTACTGTAGCGATTTAAATGTTGGATAGGTTGTGGTTCATTAATTAAACGCCTGGCTTAACCGGTAGGTCTTAAGCCTGCTTTTATAGATTTCCGGAGAGATGGTGTCTCAAACTGTACGAGGCAGACCCTCCCGTAGGGTGAAAGTAGCGTGGCTAAAAGCTCTGGTCCAAAAGGAAGTCAAGGAAATTCTGGAAACTGTTAGGAGTCCTTCACCTGCAGATGGAAGTGAGCGAATGGAAGTGTAGGAAGCTATAAGCTCTTTCAGATAGCTGGTACCTTGGCCATGTTATGCGTTTTAATGTCAACAAGCCAATCTTGAAATAAATTTGCCATTTTACAGGCAGCCAGTGCAGAGAACGGAGAACAGGTGTCATGTGGCAAGAACGGGTCTGGTTAGGTAACAACCTGGCCGCAGTCGTCTGCACCAGCTGCAGGCGACGCAGATCTTTTCCCAGAAGACCCAATTATCCTGGAAATACTGGTTTTAAACTTTATTGCACTATTTGTATTCTGTTTATTTGTACATATACTTGGAGGATTTGTTTCCTGTTCTACGTCTGCATAGCTTCCTAAGACCTATTTGGAAAGTTTTGAAACTGGAGCAACATTCCACTGGGGTTTTATATAGAGTGGTGTGAAAAAGAAAGTACACCCACTTTGAATTGTATGGTTTTACATATCAGGACATAACAATCTGTTCCTTAGTAGGTCTTAAAATTAGATAAATACAACCTCAGATGAACAACAACACATGACATTACACCGTGTCATGATTTATTTAACAAAAATAAAGCCAAAATGGAGAAGCCATGTGTGAAAAACTATAGTATACCTTATGATTCAATAGCTTGTAGAACCACCTTTAGCAGCAATAACGTGAAGTAATCGTTTTCTGTATGACTTTATCAGTCTCTCACATCGTTGTGGAGGAATTTTGGCCCACTCTTCTTTACAACGTTGCTTCAGTTCATTGAGGTTTGTGGGCATTTGTTTATGCACAGCTCTCCTAAGGTCCTGCCACAGCATTTCAATCGGGTTGAGGTCTAGACTTTAACTGGGCCATTGAAACACCTTGATTCTTTACTTTTTCAGCCATTCTGTTGTAGATTTGCTGGTGTGCTTGGGATCATTGTCATGTTGCATGACCCAATTTCAGCCAAGCTTTAGCTGTCGAACAGATGGCCTCACATTTGACTCTAGAATACATTGGTATACAGAGGAGTGCATGGTCGACTCAATGACTGCAAAGTTCCCAGGTCCTGTGGCTGCAAAACAAGCCCAAGTCATCACCCCTCCACCACCGTGCTTGACAGTTGTTATGAGGTGTTTGTGCTGATATGCTGTGTTTGGTTTTCGCCAAACGTGGCGCTGTGCATTATGGCCAAACATCTCCACTTTGGTCTCGTCTGTTCAAAGGACATTGTTCCAGAAGTCTTACAGGTTTGTTCAGATGCAACTTTGCAAACCTAAGCCGTGCTGCCATGTTCTTTTTAGAGAGAAGAGGCTTTCTCCTGGCAACCCTTCCAAACAAACCATACTTGTTCAGTCTTTTTCTAATTGTAATGTTATTAACGTTAACATTTCACATGCTAACTGAGGCCTGTAGAGTCTGAGATGTAACTCTTGTTTTTTTGCAATTTCTCTGAGCATTGCATGACCTTGGGGTGAATTTGGGAAGATTGGCAACTGTCTCGAATGTTTTCCACTTTTGAATAATCTTTCTCACTGTAGAATGATGGACTTTAAATTGTTTGGAAATTATCTTATAACCCTTCCCGGATTGATGGGCAGCAACAATTGCTTATCTAAGATCATTGCTGATGTCTTTCCTCCTTGGCATTGTGTTAACACACACCTGAATGCTCCAGACCAGCAAACTGCTAAAACTTTGGCTTTTATAGCGGTGGTCACACTTGCTGATGATCAATTAATCAAGGGCATTTGATTAGCAGCACCTGTCTGCTACTTAGCATCTTAATTGCTATGGAAGCAGTAAGGGTGTACTTAGTTTTTCACATATAGCTTCTCCATTTTGGCTTTATTTTTGTTAAATAAATCATGACACGGTGTAATATGTCATGTGTTGTTCATCTGAGGTTGTATTTACCTAATTTTAAGACCTGCTAAGGAACAGATGATTGTTATTATGTCCTGATATGTAAAACCATAGAATTAAAAGAGGGTGTACTTTCTTTTTCACACAACTGAAGGTGCCGCTACCAGGGTTCACAATATTTCTGCTATTTAACGATCTCGGGCCAATAGGAAGCAGGGACCACATCAGTGTGGCTTCCTATTGGCCCATGTGACGCGGGAGCTTTAAAGTCCTGTTTGCTCAGCCGGAGCGGCTACTGGCACCTACTTTTGGAGGTCTGTATATCTGGAAGTAGGGGGTCCCTGGAGCTGAAATTTATGTGGTTCAGCTCCAGAGATCTCCTGCATCAATGCTAAATAAACATATTTTTTTTAATTTGCCCCCAAAAATTGCTCTTTTGGATTGCTCCTTTTTAAAGTGGCAATTCCAACTTCTCATCATTGTACTGAAAATGATGTGCTTCTATCTCTGGAGGGACCTCCGGTTTAAATACTGTACAAAAGGAATGTCAATTTTCCTCTGTTCCTCCTTACATCTCAGCCCTGATTTCTCACTATACACCATCCCAACTCTTGCGTTCTGCTCATGGATGTCGTCTCTCTACCCCTTTTTGTATCTAAAGCCCTCTCCCGCCTTTAATCCTTTCTCACTGACTGCCCCACACCTCTGGAATGTTATTCCTCTCAACATCCAACTAGCATCCTCTCTTATCAACCTTTAAGACCCAACTCAAAACACGCCTGCTTAAGGAAGCATACAGTATGAGTAGCTCTATGATAGTTTTACACCGTATGCATAAACCTTGGCCCCTTGCAGACACACTTACCAGAATGCCCTCCTACTGTTTATACGTTCTTCCTACCAACTAATTAGATTGTAAGCTCTTCAGAGCAGGATCTCCCTTTCCAAAATGTTACTGTTATGTCTGAAGCACTTCTCCCCTTTTATGTGTTATTTATATTATTTGTTATCTATATCAACGGTGAGCATACTGATTGTCTGCGGGGGGGCGGGGGGCTTACAGAGGCCCCGCGCGCTTCCCGAAGGCACTTAAATTAAGTGTCGGAAGCGGCGAAGGCCTCTGAAAACTGCACTTACCTTTGCTCCGTCGGCTTCTTAGATGCGTGACCATGGCAACGCGGCAGACGCTGCGGGGTCGTGGCGCTATGTACATTAATGGCGCTATATAAATAAAGACATACAATACAATTTTGGGCAGGGTTGCTGCTTTAAATGTTTGACCCTCTATTTGTCACAATAATACAAAACATTTGCATGTCTTTGTGGTACCCCATACATATTGTAAACAACCGAGGTCCTGTTTTCTATACATGCCTAAGAATGCTCCATTTTGTTTTATTCTTAGACTATGTGGGGATCCACCGTTCATGGGAAGCTCTGAAGAAAAACTCTTTGAATTAATAAAGAAGGGAGATCTGAACTTTTCAAATTTAGTGTGGCAAGCCGTTAGTGACTTTGGTAAGTGCTTGGAATGAATTTAAAAGAAACTGTTTTGTGTACTTTTCAGATAAATTGTTAGGGCTAGAAACAGCAGGTAAGCCTGAAAGCGGCTTTTAACATCAGTAGCAATAACTGTGCTACAATGTGCCCTAGGGACAACTGAATCACTGCATAATAAAAGGCCCTTTGCCAGTCACGCTATGATAGTAAATGCTATTGTTTTGGTTAAAAAGAAATGTTGCTTAGAAAAGGGTCCGATATTGATTGACTGCATTAGTTAAGTCTCCGTACAAAGATGAATGGTCTAGCTCAGGGGTGGTCAACTGCAGTCTTCAAGGGCCACCAACAGGTCAGATGTAAGGAGATCCCTGCTTCCGCACAAGAGGCTTGGTCAGAAACTGAGCCACTGATTGAACCCCCTGTGCTGAAGCTGAGATCCTGAAAACGTGACCTGTTGGTGGACTTTGAGGACTGGTGTTGGCTAGCCCTGCTGTAACTCATTTGTTGTCTAATATCATTATGAAACCTGTAGAGATTGCTGCATTAACTAAATGTTAAAAATCATGTCACCACACTCAAAGTGTAATGCACTTAATAGAGGAGAGCTTGACATGTTGATAGAACCGAGATGTTTAAGGCCAGGGTTTTGAATATTCATAGTTCAAATTATACGCATGCAGCATTGAGTGATTGCATGTTTATTTTATTTATTTTGTGTTTTTTTGTTTTTGTTTTTTTAATTGTGAAGAATATAACGTGCTCTCCCCATGAACATGCTGATGCTGAGCATTTCTACACCCCTACGACTACTCAAAGCTCCTTTCTTTTAAGAGAATAATAAAGGCACTGAACACGTGAATCCTTGAAGTGAATAGGCTTTCTGTTTGCTTCAGCTAGGGTGGCCTTCTGAAAAATGCAGTGCAGTAAGCAAGAAGTAGCAGACTATGCCAGCATTTAAAGAGTGAAGAAGGCTTTGAAACCGTTCCATACATTAAACAAGTTTGGAATAACATTTGTAAGAGATGTATGGCACTGGTCTGCAGACGTACTTATATCAGAGAGAGTAGACGCACGGTTATCTCCCAGGCTACCACAGTAACAAGGGTACATCCATGAATAAAGAAATGGGTTATAAAGAAAAGTGTCACAGTCACATTGCCGATTTTTAATGCACATTTTTCTATAGCCAAAGATACACTGCAGCGGCTTATGAAAGTGGATCCTGCTCACAGAATCACTGCTAATGAGCTGCTTGACAACCCTTGGATAACAGTAGGTTTCCTTATATTGATCACTCTTTTTGTAAATTCACATTTCAGAAACCTGCATGCATGGCTATTCAAAGCATGTTAACAAATGGGTTCTGAAACGCGGGATGATAAAAAGTTAGATAGCAAGTGTGTCCATTTGGTACAGGATATAAGTATTTTTCGGAGAGCGCACCTCTAGACTAAGAGCTCATGCATTGAAACTGGTGAATGGTAGGTGTGGGGAAAACAGAAACATTAGACGCTCTCTTGGTGGTGGAATTCACATACAACCAAAGTGAATCTATTAATAGTGGTTAAATAGAGTGCTCGTATTATCAAAATACATAGAGGTGTGTATGAAATGTGTGGATGAATGAATATAATGATACGCTGCTCAACCAGAGAGAATTGTCCTTCGATCCTTGCAGGAATTGGATTTGTGTTGTTAGGGAGCGCAGAATAAGATGTGGAAATAAAAAAGAAGTAACAACGTGATTGGTGAAGAAACTGGCGCTAATTAAGTGCTAGTGATCACTTAAAATACAGTGAATATATATAACACGTATATCTTATACTATATTAGTGAAAGCACTGTATGTTTGCCTGCCTGCCTGGATGTCCGGTGTCCCTAGGGGAAATCTCATTGGTCCCTTGGCCCGCCCACCCCCGCACACCTCTCATTGGCCTGAGGCGGAGTGACGGGCCAAAGGACACACAGGGACACACACACACACAGGGAACACAGGGACACACACACACACAGGGAACACAGGGACACACACACACAGGGGGACACACACACACACACACACACACACACACACACACACACACACACACACACACACACACACAGGGGGACACACACACACACACACACACAGTGACAGACACACACACACACACACACACAGGGACAGACACACACACACACACACACACACACAGGGACACACACACAATTGCACTCATGGATTTATATTGATGGGATAACAGTGATCCAGGATAGTACCCTATATAACCATTCTAGTGAGTAGAAAAACAAAAAACATTTATTAATACAGTATCTGCAAAAAACACACTGGGTGGGAATATATACAAGGGAATAAAATTTGGCAGTGGAGTGTGGCTAAACCTAGGGGAGTACTCGTTATGTGAGAATAATCTTATTCCTGCATGGGGTTAATACTTCCCTGAGTAAAGAAACCCCCACAATTCCTCAGCAGTACAGGGAGCTAGACCAGCGTTTCCCAACTTTTTTTTCCGTGACCCGGTTTATTTTTTGAACTTCTCCTTTGACCCACTAAAAATGTTATCGCCTATAGGTAAATAAAACAGTTGGAATGTCATATATTCTCTCAATCCCCTCTATTCCTCTCCCCCACCCCCCATTCTCTCTCGACCTGCACAGATGCACACAGTCACTGACCTACAGACAACCCCCACAGACGGCCCTGCACAGACACAAACACAGCACTGATACACACAACACAGGTACTAATACACACACGCAGCCACTGATGCACACACACACCACGCAGCCACTGACACACACGCGCAGCACGACACACACCCAGACACACACAAACACCGCAGACACTGACACACACGACGCTCAGACATGACACACACTCCATACACGACACACACGCACCCGACACTGGTACACACGCAACACTGGTACACACAGCCACACGCCACACGCATCCAACCACCTGACGCACACGCAGCCACTGACACACACAGCAGCCACTGACACACACAGGCAGCCGACACACACGCACCACTGACACACCAGGCCACTGACACACACAGCAGCCACTGACACACACAGGCAGCCACTGACACACACAGGCAGCCACTGACACACACAGGCAGCCACTGACACACACAGGCAGCCACTGACACACACACCAGCCACTCTGACACACACGCAGCCATCCACTGACACAACACACACCAGCCACTGACACACACACGCAGCCACTGACAACACACCGCACCACGACACACACCACGCAGCCACTGACACACACACACAGCGCAGCCACTGACCACACCACGCAAGCCACTGACACACCACTCACACACACAAACACACGCAGCCACTACACACACACACGCACCACTGACCACACACGCAGCCACTGACACACACACGCCGCCACTGACCACAAACACACGCACCACGACACACACTCACACACACACATGGTACACACCACAAGCCACTGACACACACACACACCACATGATACACACACACACACACACTGATACACACACACACAACACCACCACGATACACACACACACACACACACACACACAGATACACACTGATACACACCACACACACTGATACACAGCAGTCCACACTGATCTTACACACACACACACACACACACACACACACACACACACAGACACAGATACACACACACACACACACACACACACAGACACTGATAGACACACACACACTCTCCCCTATACACACACACAGACACACACAGTGAATTATAGGCAACGGATGTGAGTGACTGGAGGGGGAGGGGGGGGAGGCGGGGGAGAGTGGAAAGGACGGAGATCCAAGCAGGCGGCTCCACCTAAAATGACTGACAGAGGAAAGGCAAAGAAGAATACATAGCTGTCAAAGGCCAGGATATATGTATAATTTTGAATAATTTTACCCGTGCGGCCCAAATCTGTTTTCCTTGGAGCATTTCGGCCCTTCTCATTTTACAAGTTGTGCAGGCCTGCTATAGCCCATAACACACACATGATTTATTTATTTATAAAATGTGTTACCAGGAAGTAATACATTGAGAGTTACCTCTCGTTTTCACGTATGTCCTGGGCACAGGGTTAAGACAAATAATACATGTGTAACGCCTTGCCCCCACCCCCCCCAGCATCAGATAGGGTCCTCTAGGTCATGGGGAAGTAACTCTCCTGTTACATGTGTGTGGTGCGTACCTGCTGACAACAGGAGGCCCTGAGTCTCCCACTGTGACATTGGGGACAACAGGACAGGTTTATGGGGTTGTGCCTTCGTTCTCCTCAATGGTGCAGCGCGTCCATCTCCTGCAGGCCCCAGGGATATGGGGTGGAATCCCCACAGCAGAACTTCCCTCCCAGGGATGAGAGATTCCAGTCTCACACAACTGTCTCTTTAAATCAGGACTCTTTATTCAAGTCCAGCAGCAGATTTCAGCATACAGGTACGGCAGTCGCTCTCAGTCGGCTGTCTTCCTTCAGGATGTCTCGCCTAGGGCCACCAAGAGTGGGTCTAGCTCTTCCCCTGCCCCCTATGCAGGGCAGGAGGTATTTGTTTCACCTACTAACTCTATCAGCTCTAATCCTCCTCCTCTCCACTAGCTAACTCACAGTGAACTGACTGAACCACTGAATAGGAAATGACACTGCCCTAAGTAGCTTCAGCAGGCACCGCCCCTGTGTCTCTTGATTGGACACAGGGTCAGGTGACCTACCTTCGCTGACTCAGTGCAATGTCTGAAGCAGAGAAAATCCATGATAACTCCTGGCAACCCTGCACTTACACATGAATTACTGCCAGGAGGAGAGCAGAAATATAGCCCAAACCACACAGGGCTACACATGGTTACAAATGTAACGGGTATTCCCCCACCCAATCGCATATAGAATGCATGTGAGGGGGGACCTATGTGTTACCAGGTGTGGTGCGTATACCTGCAGGTTCACAGGAGGCCTGAGCCTCCGCTTGCTGGGAACCTGGGGTGAGTCCTCTGTAACATTTCTTCTGTCAGCGCCTCCACCTATGTGAGATTCTAGGCGTGTAGAGTGGCCCTCACATAGGAACATCCATAAAGTAACCAGCCCACACCAAAGGTTATGGCTAAAAGGGTTTACTATAGGGATCAGTAACATAACACACACAGTATCATAGTATAGAGAATCAACATATATGCATAACAAAACATACATTGGGTCGCGACCCACCATTTGGGAAACGCTGCCCTAGAGGACCCTATCTGATGCTGGGGGGGGGGGAGCGCCATCTCTGCCCCTTTGCGCTCACTATAATGGCCGCTGCAACTCTTCTGCGCACGCGCGAACCTCCGCGCATGCATGAACGCATCCAAGATGGTGACATCACCGGTGACGCGATCGCCCCCGCAGCTCCCCGACATACCACGGGGGTCCCCGTTCTCCTGCGGAGGTAAGGGGGGCCAGGGGGAAGCCTGCTACACAAATAAAGTTACATAAGTGAACAGGGAATACATTATATACAAGACATTGCATGCACAGTTAGAGATAATATGAAACAGTTACAGACCAGACCAGATGTGAGACAGCCTTAGTTTTGAAAGAACTTAAACTGGTGGTGGATGTGAGCAG
>WSYH01002209.1:0-86166 GCA_036426205.1 Ascaphus truei | reverse complement strand
AGTATACTATTTAAACCAAGCAAGGCAAGCCAAATAAATTACCATTAATTAATGACATCCCAAAACAATTAAAATACCATCCAAATCAATTACATAATTAACTCTATATAGATAGATAGATAGATAGATAGATAGATAGATAGATAGATAGATAGATAGATATTTGATATATATATATATATATATATATATATATATATATATATATATATATATATATATATATATATATATATATATACATAGTTGCATGATTAAGCCACTATACTAATGAATGGGTGAAGGGTGGGTTAACCCTTTAATTACCGTTGCGGTTATTAACCGATACGGTGATTAAGGGGTTAATTGATATCAGAATGTAATAGCAATGTATTGGCTATGTATTTTATTGGCAACGGAGGACACAGATTTTGCTGTCGAGGGGGCTTCTTATTGATCAGGTCAGTAGAACTTGATTTCTTTTATTATGCTACTTAATGTGTTTAATAGTGGGCAATTAATCTATTATCCCTATCTGGATAATAGTTATTTTGCACATTATTGTATTGTATGTGTTGGGGGTGGGGGGAATTGATGTATTTAAAGTATAGGACATGTTTATTTATTTTAACGTACAGGATTGTTTCCTCAGGTCTGCGGGGGACCTATGTAGACCACCTGATTTCTCCTCGGACTTCTCACGACTAAACGACTGCCGGGTCCACGGGGGACACCTGTGGGGAAGAACCGGTGGCTCCACATCTCTGGGGGCACCGCAGACCCGTAAGGACCACCCGAGGGCCCCCAGACCTCTGTGTGAAGCACCCGAGGCCCCTCAGACACCAGTGGTTCTGACCCGGGGCCCACCAGACAGCCGCTTGCCTACCTGTGGGGACCCCATTGTTGTCCACGGTGACCCGCGGAGACCACCTGGTGGACCATGGCACCTGGCGGGGACCACCTGCAGCCATCCAGACCCTGTTTGAAACCAGGTGCTGGGCTACTGTAGGTCTGTGAGGTGACCCTTCAGGCCCACCATGGACTCCCGTGGGCCTGGAGTATTATCCCTGTATGTAAAATAATATATCATGTATTTATGGGGGGGCACAGGGGGTGGGTTATGTATTTAATAAATATAATGATGTTTATTGTGGGGCTGTGTATTGTTTTTATTGTGGGTACTGTGGGTGGGGGAAGGGGGTGTTGTGGGTAGGCCTCCTGGCTGGGTATTGGGTTAGTGAGGGTGGTTAGGCCTCACGGGGTGGGGGGTAGTGGGGGAGGGTATGTAGGCTTCCCGTGTGGTGGGTGAGGGTGGGTTAACCCCTTAATGACTGTAGCGATTAATAACCGCTATGGTGATTAAGGGGTTAGGGAACATTACATTGGCTGTTTTTATTCTTGTTTATGTTTTGCAGCATCGGAGGGGGCATGGACGGTGATGAAGATGAGGGTGGCCTTCATCGTGGCAGCCAGACAAGGGTGAGTGCAATATCTATTTAATGTTTTTATTGTTCTCTATGTATTTTAAATGGGCAAATGCACTATTATCCATTTGTGGATAATAGTAATTGTGCCCATTACTATACTGTATGTGTTAGGGGGGGGGGGGGGGGGTAATAATACTGACGAAAATAAAGTACGTATATTAATAACATCCCTATATACCTATATATGCTGGTATATATTCTATATATATATATATATTATATATCTCTCTCTACCTCTCTCTCTCTCTCTCTCTCTCGCTCTCTCTCTCCTCTACTCTCCTGTCTCTCTCTCTCTCTCTCTCTCTCTACTCTCTCTCTCTCTTCTCTACTCACTAAATTCTCTCTCCCAACAGTATAGACACAACCATGATGAACCATATATTCAAATAAATGTAGAGGGTTATCAACCATACGTCCTACAAAACACTTCTCCATTCAGACACACTACATTACATAGTTTCCTTTAATAATGCTTACTGATCTTACAATCTAAATCATCACATGACAATTAAACACCTCACGATTCCAATCCATACATTGCATTTACATTGTATAAATGATCATAAAATCTATCACCATATACATTCTGGCAAATGAATGTTAACAATACATTGCATTGCAGCTAAATACACAACACTTCCAAACAAGTCAACTATTTTAACCAATCAAAGTAAACAGAATCAATTAGCAATCATTATTTACATCCCTAAACAATTGACAGTCCATCCTGAACAATGAAACAATTAACTAATTCACGCCTCGAGCAGAACATTTATTACATTTATTTGTACATTTATTTGTATATTGGTTCATCATATGTGTGTATATACTGTGTGTGTGTATATATAATATATATTATTATATATATATTATATATTATTATATATATATATATATATATATTATATATATATATATATATATATATATATATCCAAAGAGAATGACCTGGGCGCAAATGAGACAAGAAAAAACAAACATAGGGTAGTATGTTTCTAACAAATAAACCGTCCAGAAGGTATAATATGCACTCACAGCGTATAGGAAATATCAAGCCTTGTATCCACTCTGGGATCTGGAACATTAAATGATGAGTCTGGAACAGCTGGTCATCCACAGCATTGCAATCTCGATCAAAGATACCATGCAGGAAAGAGATAGAACACAAATAGCGTAACAGTTTATTAAAATTATTAATAAAAAATGACTATAAGTAAAAGACTCACATTCTGTGAGATATCATAAAACTTTTGAAATTCTGAGCATCTCACACTCATTGGAAAGGGTAGTAACACTATGCAGATTTCTTCAACGTCCTTAGTCTGTAGATTTGTAACCAATGGGAAATGAGTCCAGGTTGTAAATAGCACACACAACTTTGTCTCTACTGTTCCACACATCCTCCTTGTTGAGCTGTCTCTTTCTCCAGTATATCACCTACATAAGTCTATCTCAGCTCACCTAATGTGCGTATAGTACTCACGGTAACTAAAGGTAGGTGCTGTCCGGTTTCACATATAGAGAGTTCTTTCTGTTTTCCCCCACGAAGAGTTCTCAATCTTTCATCTTCCTCCGGTCACCCACGTCTCCTGGGGACGCTCCGTGCCACTGACGACCGGGTGACGTCACTCCTCTCGCGAGAGTTCTCTCTCTGCTGCTGCAACACACATCTCGCCCCCGCCGGCCCTACAGTATCAGTGATGTGCATATACAGTACTGTATGTGTACAGTACTGTATGATAGGGGTTATAGGGGTTGTTGTTATACAGTATATATATAGTATATATATATACGCATTACACAATTCATGAATTTATATGCCATCTGGCGGACACGCGAAGCATTGCAGCCTAGTAAATCCTGAACCATTATTAATTAACACATCAACCGCACGTCAGCCGGGCATGCACCTGGTTGGGAAGGCAAAAGGAGCCCGGCATGCTCCGGGTGAAAAGTGTGGCATTCCAGGAACATGCCAGGTACAAGCCGGTGATTAGTAAGAATAAAGTCTGCCGCAGCAGTATATGAAACATATTTGAAACAAAGGATCAGGTAAGATTTTCAAATATATTAATTTCACTTGAACTTATGTAGGGGGAAGCTCATACATTTAAAAACATGAATATCTCCAATTAGATTTTTTTTTTAGAAAGTAACATCGACATGCATTATATGTAGCTCTAATCTTTAGTGATATCATCCTCTTTATTATTAGAATGAGTTGTGTCTGATTTTACAACTATTAAGAGAAATGCATCTGCTGCGGCCAAGTTTATTCGAGCATTTGCCCGTTCTTGGCCGCACAGTAGCCTGGGCGCGCACCTGGAGTGAAGGGCGCGCGCCGAAGCAGCGAAGAGCGCCCTCCGATCGGGGCGCTCTCCCCTACCGCGGCCGGGTCCGCCGGGTCCCCGGAACCCCGCCTGCCGTCCCCACGCGGGACACCAGGGCTCCCTCGGGGAGTCCTGGACCGCTGCATGGCCACTCTCCCGAAGAGCGACTTACCCGCGCGTCTATGACACGCGGCCACGCCATGGGGCGTGCCACTAGCAAGCCGTAAATCTCCCGGCTTGCGATCTGGCCGCAGTTGATATAAGTGTGTCGGTAGTGTAGATGGCCATTAATTGCACTCGCACATATCGTTTGTGGCATTGGCCTCACCCACTTTTCACTCAAACTGTATCGAGATTTTTACTGGCCATGTCCAGGCATGTTCTGTCTGCTAGATTTTGGTGAAACCTGAGACAGTACATTATAACCAAAAGATGCGTAGTTCACACTAAAGCAAACAAAACGCAAAAAAGTCTTCAACACTGTCCAGTGGATCTAGGTGGTTAAAAATAAAACATATTTTCTATTAACATTAGGCTTATGAAACAGTTACAAGCACCAGATATTAAAATGTGTTAGACAGTGCTACTCTTTGAAAGAACTAAACTGGTGGTGGATGGTGAGAGTCTCCACTAGTGTTCGTCCAGTTTTGGGGTTGCTAGGTAAGAGAGGGAGAGGACACGGCCGTACACTTTGTGAGCCTTGGGACCATGTAAAGTAATCTTTTGGAGTCTAGTTCAGATGATAAGTGCTGCATGTGATAGGTGAGGAGACTGTGTCAGATAGTGATGGCTTTCTTGACCAGGAAAGTATTTGAAGGCAAGACAGGAAAGGTGAACTTTGCGCCTAGACCTGAGGTATGACCCAAAACTAGTTTTTGAGGCATTTCACAGTGATTGTGGTTTGTGTTGCATTGGAGAGAACAAAACGGCATCGATGGAATGTTTTGAGGGTGTTCAAGTTGTTCTAATGGTGGGTGTGGCGGGTGCTGAGCCATTATACTTGGTTCCGATAGCTATACTTGGCATCTGGCACACGTGCGCCCCAATGCACCCCCATTGCGGCAACACCCATAACATATGTTAGCTTATGTAAACGTCTTAAGGTTATGAGAGGGTGCTTTGTGTCCACTCGTCAGGATCCCATGCAATAGGCTTAATACAACCACCAAGGGCTAAATACCTACCTTCACTCACGCACTCCCTACTACCACAATAAGCATGGCACTGTGGTTAACCCTTCATTGCTTTGCAGGTTAGCCAGCTAAGATAATTGGAAGTGGCCTGCTAAATGCATTTTTATTGCAATGGGATTCAGCCCAGGGGTCTCCGGTGGCTGAAGTTAATGTAGTTGAAGCTCGGTAGTCTCTTGGCTTTAAATCCGAGCAGAAAATGAAATGTATTTTTTCCTAAGTGCTGCCTCCCAGCTTCTTCGCCACCTTCTTGCCAACTTTCTGTGGTAGTGAGGCCCGATTTGGAGAGGATCTCCATTTAGGAGCGGCACTCACCCTCGATAGCTGATTGGGGGGCTACTAAATTGAGCAATGTATTTTAAATGTATTTATTTATCTTCATGTATTTATTTATTTATTTAGATTTATTTATTAATTGTGGGGCTGCTGTGCATGAATTTTTTTTATTGTGGGTAGCGGGGGTGGGTGAAGGGTGTGTTTGGCGTTGGTGTGAGTTTAGGACTTGCGGGGGGGTTGCGGGTGTACTTAACCCCTTCACGACCGTAGCAGTTAATACCGCAGTTAATTTTTTTTGGGCGGCTGCTGTGTGTGTTTTTTTTATTGTGGGTAGCGGGGGTGGGTGAAGGGGGTATTAGCCCCAATGATGGTTGTTTAGGGCTTGCGGGGGGTAGCGGTAGGGGTTAACCCCTTCATGACTGTAGCGGTATTAACGGCTACGGTCGTGAAGGGGTTAAGTGCACCTGCAACCCCCCCGCAAGTCCTAAACTCACACGAAGGGCCAAATACCCCCATCATCCCCCCCGCTACCAACAATAAAGCGGGCACGGTGGGTTAACCCCTTCATTGCCTTAGCGACTATCAGCTATGGTAATGAAGCAGCATTTCTGTATTTTTAATAATATTGTGCAGGAGCAGGGGGTCCCCTGAGCATTAATTTCTGGCTCAGGGAACCCCCTGCTCACTGTACAATATTATTAAAATACAGAAATTCTGCTTCGTTACAATAGCACATAGCCGCTAAGGTAAGGAATGAGTGTTTATTTATATATGTGTTTTATTTATACTGTACATGTGCAGAGGGTCTCCGGAGCAGAAACGTTTTGTTTTAAGTCCGGGGACCCCCTGCTCCCCGAGATACAGGCCCCTTTAAGGGGTGCCGGTATCCCTCTGCTTTGTTTACATGTCGCGGTCACATGATCGGGACCTTAAAATGCAGAGGGATACCGGCACCTCATAAAGGGGGCTGTATCTCGGGAAGCAGGGGGTCCACGGACCTGAAAACAACGCGGTTCAGCTCCGGAGACCCCCTGCACATCTGCACTATGAATAAAAATGTATTTTAAATAATTTTTAATGTGCCGATGTTTGCGTAGAGAGAGCAGCGGTTCTCTCTCTGCTGCAAACACATCTCGCCAGGGGATGACCTATAGTATCATTGATGTGCATATACAGTACTGTATGTGTATGTTAGGGGTTATAGGGGCTGTTGTTATACAGTATATACTGTATATATACATTATATACTGCATTACAATTCATGAATTTCTCGGCTTCAAAGACAACAGCTCGCAAACGCCCCCATGTGTTTTTACACGGCATTACAGTATTGCAGCCAGCGGGGATAAAATGCTTAAATCACAGCCGCGATATAACGCTATATACCCCGGGAGAAAACGACACAAAACCGCAGATAACCGGGATACTCTGAAATTCGCGGAGCTAGCCAAGTAAGAATAAAGTTGGTCGGTAGTGTACTATACCAGTCTAAATGAACATTTATTTTTTATCTTGAGAGTTAGGATAAATACAATTGCTTCAAAATAAGTAAAAAAAATATTACCACTGCGCTAATTAATGCATTACAAATACACAATTAGACATGAAACAAAACTAATATTTTTAAATATATGGAACATTTCAAGTAAATCTACACATTTCTTTAATAATCACAATACAACATTTGCCTGTGACTTGAAGTGAAAATCAATAAAATAAAAGCTAAGGACAAGGTGATGTAAAAATAAAGACGTTAATACTGACATTTATTGCTGTAATATGACACACCTCAATATCACCTATGTATTATAAATGTTACTTTCACGTCTCATTGAACTCAAATGAGATTTTGGTACATCATGAAACAACATACAGGGCACTCATGTTTGCAGCAGCTAAGACATAAATATATTTATCTATAACACTTTATTGTAGAACAATTTTGTCTTCGCAGACTGAAGTTTCGGCTCAGTAATCCATGAGACAGTGTCATTCCGCACCACATGCTGGTGCCAAAAGGCAGCTGGTCTGATTTAAATTTTAGGTCTGCTACAGTATTCCTATTCATTGCCGTTATTGTATCAGCAGGTAAAATAAGCTGCAAAGCTGAATTGTGCTGCATTAAGGAGCAGATAGAGTAATTGATCTGAAGAAAGATAAAATAAAGTTAATAATATCTCTGCAGAGTCTTTACAGCAAAAGTTTGTTACTGGCTTTGTCTACTATTGTACTGTATCATTTTCATTTCTGACTCTAAAAGGCATACAAAGGCCTATGTATGAAGCATTGCTATAATCAATTTTGTCATGAAAGTGATACAGAGAAGAGTAACAAATGAATGTGTCATGCTGCAGTAATGAATAAAAACTATTTCGTCTTGCATACACCAACTTTTTTTACACAAATTTTAGAGGTTGACAATTGTTCACATATTCAAGTGGTCTTAAAAATAAGAGAACCCCACTTTTGTGTGCCAAAAATGCGTCAAATTGTCCATCAACTTTTTCTTGGTGAAAAAGACAAATGTACATTTAAACTAGCAATTTTTTATTCATTGCTATGTATAAATATGATGCACACAATTCAAAGAATAAGAAAACATACGCAAAGAAATCTTTCAATTTATTTAAAAAAAACTATTATTTTTACATAACACCAAAAGTGTGTGAACGTGTGCAACTGTATGTAACTACAGTATAGGGCCCACTCTGAAGCTACCGATCACACTATGATTGGCTGAATGCTTCAAAAGTCAATTAGAGTTTTTCGGCTGATTGCAGTGTGATTAATGGGGCTCAAGAAGTAAGAATACTGTAGTACTATTTAAGTCATAGAAATGTTGTAGCTCTAACTTCAAACCCATATTTCTCTATCAAATACCGCTACAATGCAAACACACTTGACACTCGTTTTTGTGATGTCACTCTGTGTGCCATTTTAAAAAGGATTCTGATTTTGTATATTTTTCTGTATGCCTATCTTACTACCTAAATGCAACCTCTCCACCACACTGCTGCTACTCTTTGAAGAATTATGCAAATTCTTAAATTGCCTTATTATGTTCGCTAGCTTCCCAGTATATTTTAATCACCCAATTTTTACAATCGTTCATGCTCAATCAGTAACACTGCAGCAGAGTAAAAAATGGACATATAAGATTTTTTGGGGGGGAAAGTCCACGTGGCATTAACTCACTTGAGCCAAGATGCAAAAAGGTAAGTATTGACTTTATGAAGCGTTAACTTAAGTCTCAAAGCTTCTCTTCTCACTACCTGAAGCTAAAATGAGGCAATGCTAACTTGCATGCCGTTAAGCCTATGCTAATGAGATAAGCATGGCACTTATTTTTTTTTATACATTTCAGTTTGTGGATTTGAATAAACCTCAGAAAGCATAATGTCCATTATTGATTTTGATAAAAGAAAATCTAAATGCAGACATCTGCAAGAGGATTACAGTCTCATTTTATTTACACGTCGGATTCCTCAAATCAATTCTCTTTTTCTAAATATCCCAGTTAGTTCAACAAAATTACCAACGTCAATGTAATACACATATCTTAATCACACACTTTAAAAGAAGAACATATATATATACAAAATCAAAGAAAAAATCGTAGTCAAATGACTCATTAAAATATGACCCAAACCCTGATCTAGTGCACCATTTTCCTAGTACACACACAGATGCTTTGCAATCTCTGCTCCCTAGTGCAGCACAATTCAGTCTGATATACATTGAGAAAGGGCTTTGTTGCTAACTTGTGACTGGATGCATACTTCCTTTATTATCCATATATTGGTGCTTCTTTAGAGAATCAAAGTGCAACATAGTGGGAAGTGATCAATTGCAATATCCATTATATATTATTGTATTAGATGAACCTAGTCAAATTAATTCTAAACCTCCAAACTGGTCCTGCAATACTCTGAACCTCTAGGGAGATACACATTTAGATACACCGAAAACTCACACAATACATACAACAGAGACACATACGTATGGAGTTTTGGGAATAGCACCACAGAGGAGAAAAGAGAGGGAATAATCATCACTGAACATGGGTAAATGCCAGAGGTAATGCCAGAGAATGCAAACTTAGTCGATCACAGGAGGGATTCTTTAATGTACCATTTGGAATACTTAAAATACCTTTAAGAGAGGTAAATAAGAGAAAGCATACTGTGGGCCCCATTCAGAAAGCATCGATAAGGCACTTATCGTTAATACCGCTTCGGTAATGAAGGGGTTAACCCTCGGTCTAAACATCCATCCTTGGGGCTAATACCACCTTCGCCCAAACACGCTGCACACAATAAAAACAACACACACACAACAGCCCCAAAACCCACCTCCTAGGCCAAAATTGCATATACATCAAAACACCCCCGTTACCCCCCATAATGTAAAGCTATTATTTATTTTTTAACATACAGGATTCATACCCCAGACCTACGGTAGTCCCCAGTGGTCCCGACGGGTGTCCGCAGGCCCCACAGTGCACCAGTACCCCAGAGCCTGGGGTCTATGGGTGGTTCCTGCCAGGCACCAGGTGGTCCACGGGTGGGCCTGCGAATGTCTTGGGGTCACCAGGTCAACCCCACTGGTGTCTGAGGCCCTCAGGTGGTTCCCATGGGTTCTGGGGACCCTCGGGTGGTCCCTGCAGGTCCACGGGGCCCCCACAGCTGTGGGGCCCCCAGTTCTTCCCCACAGGTGTCCCCCATAGGTCCATAGGTGGTACCCTTGGGTGTCCAGGGTGTCCTCAGGTGGTCTCCATAGGTCCCCACAGACCTAAGGTACCAACCATGTATGTTAACAAATAAATATGGCCTACATTTCAATCAATCCCCTCACCCCTCTGCCAAACACATACAGTACAGTAATGGTGTGGAAACTAAATCCCCAATCTGATTGTTGTTGTATAGCATGTGTACAACAACCAATCAGATTGTGGAATTGGTTCCCACGCTCTGATTGGCTGAAATACCATGGGACGCCGGCCATCTTGGATTTAGTGACGTCATCTTAAAGGCAAATGAGGCACAGCCATTCTTAATGGCTGGCATCATTCCCTTTAAGTGACATCATTAAAAAATAAATAAATAAAGTCAGCACATGTTTTTAACAGCCAATCAGATGGCTGTTAAACCAGTTTGAGGCAAAATGTGACGTCACAAGCCCTATTTAAGGCTGTGACGCCTCATTTGAGTCCAAGAAGATGACGAAACAACATCAATTGGGATCTACCATGGGGTTTTATGGATTGACAGATGAAGATAGAAGATAAAGAAGATCAAGAAATGGTGACAGATGAAGACAGAAGAAGGTGATTAAAGAAAGAAGATTTGGGTACCTGATCTGGATCTTCATGGCGGATGGCATCGGATTCTCTTTGAGGCCTTCAAGGTACGTGAGCATCCTGTTTCCACAGGAGTCAGAGGGCCAGCGCTTCTAATGGTACTGCTGTGGCAGCTTTTATTTTAAAACTTCTCGGGGGCGTAGCGGTTGAATTTTCTAAATTGCACGTGCTTCACCACATTCATGCCGCATTCATGCCACATTAATGCCGCTGTCGTGCCGCCCAGCACCTGGCTGATCCGTGGTTGATCTGTTTAATGATAATGGTTCGGATTTAAATAGGGGCAATTCTTCGCGTATCCACCAGGTGGCAAATATTCATGAATTGTAATGAATTCTAATGTACTACAGTAATGTATCTACTTGCCGGTGTTTAAAAAACCCACAGTGGTCCATTGTGAATTGACCTTGGTACTGAAGAAGTTACAATACTGTATCAATGTAGGCGTTTCATACTAAAAACTAAATGCACAGTGTCTTTTTACATAAATGTACGCCGCCGCAGTCCGTGTGCAAAAAGCCCGACTTAACATACGCTTATTTAATATAGTCCGCAATTAATGCAGCAGATGATAATATGGCCACAGTTGGTCAAATTTATCAATATTGTATCGAAAATTATGACTTTTACAAATTTTCACCAGATGCTCGTGTGTGGAAGCGTGCAATAAGGAAAAAGTTATCTAACGATCTGTGTTTTTTACGTATTGCTCCTGCACCAGCTTACAATAACGGTCCGACCGTCAGTGAAAACCTGGTGACCGGCAACACTTGCTATCTGTCCCCGCCTGGATACCTGCAGCTTGAGCAGGATTTCACGTACAGATACCAGCAAGCTTGCATGTACCAAAAAGATTTCCAGCTTCATCAGCTGTCAACTACAGGTGTAGCAGTAAGTAAAAACATTTATTTATAACTTTTGAACATTGTTATAAAAGGTGACAATGAAACAATGTAAAAGAATCAACATTTTTATTTATTTATTTGGAGTACAGTAAGTAAAAACATTTATTTATAACTTTTGAACATTGTTATAAAAGGTGAAACAATTAAACAATTTAAAAGAATCAAATTTTTTTTATTTATTTGGATTAAGTAAAAACATTTATTTATAACTTTTGAACAGATGAACAATCATGCAGCGAATTCGATTTCACCAGTCTGTCATTCCAGGGATGAGCCCTTGTGTGCCTCAAAATGCCATTTATGGAGTCTCTCACGATTCTCATTAAATGATCGGTAAATGTAAAATAGCGCCGCAATTCCTCCACAATAGTTCTCCTTAAATTTTCAGGAAGAGCCTTTTTGACGTGACTCCCTTTGTAATTCACGTTGTGGGTCCACCCGCAGTACACCTCATAACTTACGTGGTGTTTGAAGATGTACATGGCATATCTCTGGGCTACACCAGCACTTGCAACACTATATTTCTCCCTGATTTGCTGGGGAAGGTTGCGCAAGCTGATGTCGGGCACCATTTCAATGCAAGCATTTGTGGGTGTGATTCTGGGAGCAGGTGTGCTTCTGGGAGTGGGTGTGCTTGTGGCAGCAGGCGAGGGTAGGTGGTCTGGGAGGATGCTTTCCTCCTGTTCCTCCTGTCTTAGTCGTGTTATCTGTGTTGCCATCTACTGGCGTGGTCTTGACGGGGTTGTCATGTCATCCTCGTCAATGGCATACATGTACACATATTCTTCAGGCGGATGGGGTGCGTTTGGTGATGGAAGGGTGAAGGTCACATCCATGCCACCCTCCTGCTCCTGCGTCCGACATACAGGGGCAGGAACTCCAAGCAAACTATGTATCCTCGCTATGTCACTCTCCATCTTCTCCATCCGCCTATCCATATTTAGCATGGTCTCTAAAAGAAGATCGATCTTTACCACCATAGAGTTCTCAGGGATATCGACAATGAACCCATTCAGCATGCGGGCTAACGAGCTGGATCTTGTGTTTATTGATCCAGAGGAAGGCAAACAAAAAACCCCATTAAGGGGAACAATTAATTCCTTTCTGACTCCAAGAATTAGCAATCGGATTAATCCCTGGATCAAAATCCTTCAAATGTATACTTATTTGGTATATCCGTGAATACCTTTCCCATCTAATAAGATGTCCAACCTTTTTTTGAACAAATCTATTGTATCTGCCATCACAGTCTCCATGGGTAATGAATTCCACATTTTAACTGACCTTACTGTAAAGAACCCTTTCCTTTGTTGCTGGTGAAATTTAATTTCCTCCAACCTTACGTGATGGCCCCGAGTCCTTTGTAATGCCCGTGGGATGAATAGTTATTTTGAAAGAACTATTTGTATATAGTTTGTATATAGTTGTATATAGTTATCAAATCCCCTCTTAGACGCCTCTTTTCTAATGTAAATAAATCTAATTTAGCTAGCCTCTCCTCATAAGTTAGATTGTCCATCCCCTTTATTAATTTAGTGGCTCTTCTCTGCACTCTCTCTAGTTCCATAATGTCTTTTCTTAGGATTGGTGCCCAAAATTGTACTCCATATTCAAGGTGTGGTATTACTAATGCTTTGTAAAGGGACATAATTAGGTTTACTTCCCTTCCATCCATTGCCCGTTTGATGCAAGATAAGATCTTGTTTGCCTTTGCAGCTACTGCATGACATTGGGCACTATTGCTAAGCCTGCTGTCTACAAGCACTCCTAAATCCTTCTCCATCAAGGATTCCCCCAATATATCTCCATTTAATTTGTAAGTCGCCTTTTTATTCTTGCATCCCAAATGCATAACGTTACATTTATCTGTATTAAACCTCATCTGCCATTTACCTGCCCACATTTCCAGTCTCTCCATGTCCTTCTGAAGAGAAATTACATCCTGCTCTGATTCTATTACTTTACACAATTTAGTATCATCAGCAAAGATGGAGACTTTGCTCTCGATCCCATCTCAAGGTCATTAATAAACAAGTTAAAAAGCAGGGGTCCCAGTACCGATCCCTGAGGTACAGTACTCCACTCACGACTTTAGCACAACCTGAAAAAGTTCCATTTATGACAACCCTCTGTTGTCTGTCCTTTAACCAGTTTTCAATCAAGGTGAATATATTATTACTGAGTCCAATTTTGTTTATTTTGTACACCAACCTCTTGTGTGAAACCGTATCAAAAGCCTTTGCAAAATCTAAGTAGACCACATCAACTGCATTACCCTGGTCTAAATTCCTACTTACCTCCTCAAAGAAACAAATAAGGTTAGTTTGGCAAGATCTATCCTTCATAAATCCATGCTGACTATTACTAATAATTTTGTTTTCCATTAGGTATTCCTGAATATTATCCCGTATTAAACCTTTAAGTAGTTTCCCTACTATTGAAGTCAGGCTTACAGGTCCGTAATTTCCCGGTTGCGATCTAGCTCCCTTTTTAAATATAGGCACCACATCTGCTTTACGCCAATCTTGTGGTACTGAGCCTGTGGAAATGGAGTCCTTGAATATTAAATATAATGGTTTGGCTATTACTGAGCTTAACTCCTTGAGAACTTTGGATGTATGCCATCAGGGCCAGGTGCCTTATTTACTTTAATTTTTTGAAGTCGCTTATGAACTTCTTCCTCAGTTAACCAATTGCTCATTAATATGGCTTCCTCCTGCGGCACTACTATTGAACTTGATTCTTCCCTGGTAAACACAGAGGCAAAGAATTTGTTTAATACCTCAGCTTTTTCCTTATCTCCAATAATCTGCCTACCCATCTCACACTGAAAGGGTCCTATATTTTCTTTTCTCATTTTTTTGTTATTAAGGTACTTAAAGAACTTTTTAGGGTTATTGCAATCCTTTTTTCATTATCCATTTTTGATAATTTGATTGCCCTTTTGCAATTTTTATTACATTCCTTATAATTCTGATACGATGTCTCTGTCCCTTCTGACTTAAAGAATCTAAACGCCTTCCTCTTCTTGTCCAATTCCTCCCCTACCTGTTTATTTATCCACATTGGTTTTGATTTATTTCTTTTATACTTATTACCCAAGGGTATACACTGATAAGTGTGCTTTTCTAACAATGTTTTAAAGACTGCCCATTTATCTTCTACATTTTTCCCTGCAATAACATCATCCCATTGTATTGCTACTAGATTAGACCTCAGTTTATTAAAATCTGCCTTTCTAAAGTTTAAGGTCTTTGTTGAACCCAAGAAATCTATTTTTTGATAATTTATTTCAAATGAGACCATGTTATGATCACTGTTACCCAAATGTTCCAGGACTTGAATATTTGTTAATACTTCTACATTGTTCGATATGACCAAATGCAGTATTGCCCCTCTCCTGGTTGGTTCCTCAAAAAATATCATATAATTGTCTTTAAGCACCCCCAAAAAACTGTTTCCTTTTGTTGTAATGCTAATCTCATTGCCCCAGTCTTTGTCTGGAAAATTAAAATCCCCCATTATGCAAACATGACCCAGTTTTGATGCCATTTCCATTTGCAAAAGTATTTTATCTTCCACAATCTCACAGATGTTTGGTGGTTTATAGCATATTCCCACAAACATTTTCTTTATACTTTAACCTCCACTGCTAATTTCTATCCACAAAGTCTCTACATTTTCATCATTCCCTTCATAAACATCATCCCTTATAATAGGTTTTAGATCCGGTTTAACATATAAACATACTCCACCTCCCCTTCTATTTGTTCGATCCTTCTGAAAAAGGGAATAACCCTCTAAATTAACTGTCCAGTCATGAGTTTCATCCCACCATGTTTCAGTAATGCTTATGATATCATACTGCTCCCTTGCAGCTATTAATTCAAGCTCTCCCATTTTATCTGTCAGGCTTCTTGCATTAGCAAGCATGCATTTAAGTTTATTTTTCAGCCTTGATATATATATATCATATATATATATATATATATATATATATATATATATATATATATATATATGTATATATATACATACATACCTGATTAAGCCACTGTACAAATAAAAGGGTGAAGTGTGGGTATCGGGTCAGGGTGGCTTAACCCCTTAATTACTTTTGTGGTTATGAACCGCTACGGTGATTAAGGGGTTAGAGGACATTAGATTGGATCTTTTTATTCTTGTGTATATTTTTCAGCACCCGAGGGCATGGACGGTGATGAAGATGAAGATGGCCTTCATCGTGGGTGCCGGAAAAGGGGGAGTACAAAATGTATTTATTTTATTTATTGTGATTAATGTATATTTAATGGGCAAATGCATTATTATCCATATGTGGATAATAGTAATTTTGCCCATTACTGTAGTGTATGTGTTAGGGGGCGGGAGGGATGTGTGTTGTATATTGCAATGTTTATTGGGGGCAATTGTTCTCAATAAACATGCTATTATGCCTTAACCCCTTCATTGCCTTAGCGGATAGCCGCTAAGGTAATGAAGCTGCTTTAATGTATTTTTATTAATAGTGTGAGGGAGTAGGGGGTCTCCTGAGTTGAACCGCATTGATTTGTGGCTCTGGGACCCCTGCTTCCCGAGTTACAGGCCCCGGTATGGGGCATCGGATGCCTGTGTTGCCGCTAACTTTATAGGGCTCACGTTGCGGCTTGGACGCTATAAGGATGGTGCCGACACTGGCCTCCGATGCCCCATACCGGGGCCTGTAACTCGGGAAGCATTGGGTCCCTGAGCCATTAATCAATGTGGTTCAGCTCAGGAGACCCCCTGCTCATGTACACTATTATTAAAAATCATATTTGAACAGCACGATCTCCTGTAAGAGCCATGCATTGAGACGCAACGTCTCCATGCAGTTCTTACAGGCTGCTTTGTTTATATCAGTGTAAGGGTGTGCTAAAACCCGTTGCGTGTGTATGGCAGGTTCCGCGATGGCACGGTATACAGGGTGCCGCTATGTTGTTGCGCAATATCGCTAAGGGCACTGACAAGGTCGTAAGGTCGCGCCTGCGTAAGGGGAGCGCGCGAACGCGGGGCCAATAAGGAAAGGCTCTGATAATGGATGGCAACTCCCACGAGCTCTGGGGCAATCACCTGATGCTAGGAGCCAATGAGAGGGCGGGGATTACGGAGACAGGAACAGGAAGCGTGGGGGCAGTGACCACGCTAGGCAGAGGAGCTCGGGACCGAGCGAGAGGAGGTAGTGTGAGTGCAGGGGGTCCGTGACCCGCCTGCATAGGCCAACTATTACCCCCCAGGCCCATAGGAGATTTCCCCTGAGTCACCATAGGTTGCGGTACTGTAGGGACGCCCGATAGTGGAGAGTATTGTCACCTTAGATAGGGACAGCGCCCGGAGTTGTGGACAGTCACAGTCAACTGGGATCAGACGGCTGGATATCTCGACGTCCGGAGGATCCGAGCGGGAGCAGCGGACCATTTGTGAAGAGGCGCCGGTCACCGCCGTGACCGGAAGGTACAATTGTAAATAAGTGCACCAACACCGGTCATCAGGCGCTGATCCCGCCTTAGGAATATCTCTAGTAGGACACTAGCAAGTGGCTAGCGGACTGAGTATATTAGCTAACCTCTTGCAAGGACAACACTCTATAGAGCGTGGCAGAGCCACTGTTATACAGGACAACTTCACTAGGAAGGCGGCCGAGCCGCGTAGTACAAGGACTCCAACGTATAGTATAAGTTATGTGTGATGTTATGTAGGGGGTAAGACGTGGTTACTTAAACACAGTAAACTTGGTTGCACGCATTGTTGGTATGTTTTTTGCTCAGGGCGATCTTACGTAACGGGGATCCTGGGTAAGTGGAGGCACTGCGCTAGAATCCTTACCCCAGGCTCCCAGCTAGCGGAGGCTCATATCTCCTGTAGCCACAGGTTAAGTACAGCACTAGTAGTCCCTTAGGAAGGTGTGCAGAAAAAGGGCTACATCAGTTATCGTGCTATCTAACTTTAAGCACAATAGCAGGGGGGAAAGAAGGTGCTCGCGCTATATGGCCCTTTTTGGCAAGGCAGCCGGAAATGCGCCGAGCAGCTTTAGTGAATAGCGCTTTTGGCTTCAACCATTGTGCCCGATCTAATTTTTCCCATTTCAGTGCAAATAATCGGAGCTTAGTTAATCACCCCCTAAGTCTCATATTTCTCTTAACATGATATATTGATGTATTAAGTACTGCAGGTTTTTGTTGGGAAGCTTAGGATATATAGAGCAGATGGAGCATCAAACAAAGCATTTATATACTAATCCAGGGCTGATCTGAATTTAATATCTTTATTTACAAGTAGGGTTGATATTTATCAGCTTAGTGATTGCATTTACTTTTCTTGTCCTTAGTTGTGGAAGTATAGTGGTGTAGGAGTGATACTGCAAATATTGATCTGGCGCTAGTGGTCAATACAGATCTAAAATAAGACTTTGGGCCTCATGCAGTAAGCGCCGATAAGCTGTTTATCGCTATTTTTTCGGCAAATTTGCCCTCCCGATTCAGTAAGCGCCGATAAGTGGGAATTATCGGCAATTTTTGTTGTCAATAAAAACTTATCGGCAGCCGGGTGCCGATAAGCCACTTATCGGCACTTTTTGAACTCGGTTGAATTCAAGTAGCCCCGATCAGCTTTTCACTGCTGATCGGCACTCCAGAATGGAAAGTTTTTCGGCAATCCAGCAAAGTTGGCAAGTTGGTGGAGGAGAAGCATTGGCAAGGTCGACACTTAGAAAAAATCAGGCCTTTTTCCTGCCTGGGATTGATGCCAGGGGTCTCCGGAGCTGATACCCATTAATACCAGCACCGGAGGCCCCCGGCATGCATCCGAGGCAGCAAAAATGCATGTACAGCCCACTTCATTACCTTAGCGGCTAACAGCTATGGCAATGAAGGGGTTAACCACCCGTGCCAGGTTTATTGAGGGTAGCGGGGGTGGGTGAAGGGGGTAATTGGCCCTTGTTGTTTGTTTATGGCTTGCGGAGGGGTTGCGGGTGCTCTTAACCCCTTCACGACTGTAGCAGTTAATACCGCTATGATCATGAAGGGGTTAAGGCCTCCCGCTACCCACCCGCAAGCCCTAAACCACCACCGTTGGGGCTAATACCCCCTTCACCCACACCCGCTACCCACAATAAAAAATAATCTCACACAGCAGCCCCACACTAAATAAATAAATATATCTAAATAAATAAATGAATATAAATAAATAAATAGATATATATATTTCTTATATATATAACCCCAACAACCCCTACAACCCCTAACATACACATATATGCACATCAATGATACTATAGGCCGGCGGGGGCCCTCTGGTGTTATCCGCAGGCCTGCAGTACCAATTATGTGCCCCCCCCCAAATTAATGTCAAAACACATACATACTTATAAAGAAATACCCCACCCCCCCTTAACACATACAGTATAGTAATGGCCACAATTACTATTATCCACAAATGGATAATAGTGAATGTGCCCATTTTAAATACATAAACACCAATCAATAAATTAAATACATATAGTAGTCACCCGTGTCCGGCTGCCACGATGAAGGCCATCCTCCTCTTCATCCTGCCCATGCTCCCTACGCTGCTGCAAAACAGACACAAGAATGAAAACATCCAATGTAATGTCCCCTAACCCCTTAATCACCATAGCGGTTATTAACCGGGGTTATTAAGGGGTTATTAAGTCATTAAGGGGTTAACCCACCCTCACTCACCACTCAGGACGCCTACATACCCTCCCACACTAACCCCCCACCACGTGAGGCCTAACCACCCTCACCCACTACCCACAAGGGAGGCCTACCCACATACCGTTGGGGAAAATACCCCCCCCACCCCCAGTACCCACAATAAAAACAATATGTGTTTAATAATGGGCAAATAATCTATTATCCCTATCTGGATAATAGTTATTTTGTACATTATTGTACTGTAGGTGTGGGGGGGTGTATGTATTGAATGTATAGGCCAGGTTTATTTTTTTTACATTCAGGGTTTGTTCCGTGGTTCTGCGTGAGACCTCTGGAGATCACCTGCGGTCTCCTCGGGTATCTCACGGGTATCAGGCTGGTGGTTCCACGGGTGACACCTGCGGGGATGAAGCGGTGGCTTCACATCTGTGGGGGCACCGTGGACCCGTATTCTGCGGGGATAAAGCGGTGGTCCCACATCCGTGGGGGCACCATGGACCCATAGGTGCGGGGATGAAGTGGTGGTCCCACATCCGTGGGGGCACCGTGGACCATAGTGAGCACTCATAAGTTCCCCAGACCCCCGTGGGAACCACCCAAGGCCCCGCAGACACCTGTGGGTCTGACTCGGGGCTACCAGACATCTGCGGGCCTACCGTGGGGACACAATTGTGGCCTACAGTGACCCAAGGAGACCACCTGGGGGCCATGGCGCTTGGCGGGACTCACCAACAGGCCTCCAGAACCTGTTTGAAACGAGCTGCTGGTATCCTGTAGGTCTGTCTGGTGCCCCGCAAGCCCGCCGGGGACTTCCATGGGGTTAAGGTATGAACCCTGAATGTAAAAGGATAAATCATGTATTTATGGGGTGGCACAGGGGGTGGGTAATGTATTTAATAAATAGAATGATGCTTATTGTGGGGATGTGTATTGTTTTTATTGTGGGTAGGCCTCCCTTGTGGGTAGTGGGTGAGAGTGGTTAGACCTCACGGGGTGGGGGGTTAGTGTGGGAGGGTATGTAGGAGTCCCAAGTGGTGGGTGAGGGTGGGTTAACCCATTAATGACTGTAGCGGTTAATAACCGCTATGGGGATTAAGGGGTTAGGGGACATTACATTGGATGTTTTCATTCTTGTGTCTGTTTTGCAGCAGCGGAGGGGGCATTGGCAGGATGAAGATGAGGGTGGCCTTCATCGTGGCAGCCGGAAATGGGTGAGTGCTATATGTATTTAATGTATTTATTGTTGTTTATGTATTTTAAATACACAGGGGGTGTATGTTGTTTATAGCTATGTTTATTGGGGACAAATGTCCCCAATAAACATGCTATTCTGCCTTAACCCCTTCATTGCCTTAGCAGCTATACGCTATGGTAATGGAGCAGCATTTATGTATTTTAATAATTTTGTGCGGAAGCAGGGGGTCCCCTGAGCTGAACCGCATTGATTTGTGGCTCAGAGACCCCCTACTTCCCGAGTTACGGGCCCCAGTTTGGGGCATCGGTTACAGTGTCGCCGCCATATTTATAGTGGACACGGCGCGAATGGGGTGCTATAAAGATGACGGCGACACTGCCACCTGATGACACATACCGGGGCCTGTAACTCGGGAAGCAGGGGGTCCCTGGTCCACAAAGCAACGCGGTTCAGGTCAGGGGACCCCCTGCTCACAGTACACTATTATTAAAAATACATTCATGCTGCTTCGTTACCGTAGCACATAGCCGCAAAGGTAAGGAATGATTGTTTATTTATCTATGTGTTTTACTCATAGTGTAGATGTGCAGAGGGTCTCTGGAGCTGAACCGCTTTGGGATACTGGCACCTCATAAAGGGGCCTGTATCTCGGGAAGCAGGGGGTCCCCGGACCTGAAACCAATGCGGTTCTGCTCCGGAGACCCCCTGCACATGTACACTATGAATAAAAGTTGTTTATAAATACTTTATATTTTGCCGATGTTTGCGCTGAGAGAGCGGCTGGTCTCTGCAAACACTTATCGGCAGAAACGGCCTATCGGCTGGTTATCGGGAGCCAGGCTGTTTCGGCACAGGCTCATCGGCAGTTTTGCACTTTTTCGGCGCTTACTATAGAGCCCTATATACCATCCCCTCTATTCCCCTTGGTGTAAATTTAGTGTATCTTTCCTAATTATGTTGATTAGAATAAAAATTATATATAGTTAAATTTATACAGTGATTCAGGGTAAATCTGGATTAAATTTCTCTTATTTAAGTGTAAAATAGATATTCACCTTTATGATTTTATTTCTGATCCTTTATTGTGGAAGTGTAATAATGCAGGAGTGATACTGCGCGTATTGATCTGCCCCTAATGGTCAATACAGATCTGGAATTTAACTATATACAGTACTATCCCCATTTTCTCCCCTTTGTGTTTGACTGTCTACTACATTCCTATAAATGAAAGTAATACATTTAAGGTAATAATTAGTAAGATTTAATAAGTGATTTTTGGTGTGTGTATATACTGATGCAGCGGCCGTTATTCGAACGCGCCTCAAATCAGTTTTCGTGTTGACCGCTGTATTCCATTCGGTATTTTCTCATTTTATCACTATTCATGCCGTTTAGGATTCTACAAAAAGGACGCCTATCTCTGGAGCCACGTCCCAAGCACCCAGTGAAGATGCATGTGTGGGGTGCCATCTCTAGACAAGGACCAGGATGCATCATTATCTTTGAGGATAAAATAATGCCCAAATACACAAGCTGTGGCCTTACGCACTGGACAGCTGTACTGTATTCAGAATTTTGTACCCTCATGCTACATTTTTTTTCTTGTTTACAGGAATCATGAATAAAGCATTCTTCCAAGATCACATCATTACACATGTTGTTGAATACATAAAGAATGATTTCCCATCTGGTCACCGGTTCTTCCAGGACAATGATCTGAAACACACAGCGTCGATGGCTCACATTCTCTCCAGCGGTATCAGAGCAAAGAGAAAAAAGGAAGCAAACAGCGCACTTCCAGGGAGTCAGGTGATGAAAAGTAATATCCTATTTATTCAGCACATAGCCAGTAAAAACATCACCCTAGGAGGGAAACAAAGAACCTCCTACGCGTTTCGGACAGGTAGGTCCTTTATCAAGGATTAACCTTGCCAGCGGTATCAACTGGGTTAAGACGCCAGCGGAGTAAGTTGGGTAACCTTTGGCATTGTTTTACATAGTTTACTGTATATCTCCTTACGTAATTCACCTTTTTTCTCCCCTCCTTCTGTATTACAGATCACCAGATTTTAATCCCATCAAAATGGTATGACATGAGTTCAAGGATTATATCAGAAAAGTGTGGAAACTGTCCAAAAAGGAAGAATTGGAAAAGGGGATACTGAATTTCTGGAACAATATACTCACTATAGCCAGATGTAATAAATATATTGATCATATTGCGACTGTGTTGCCTATTGCTATACAACGTAATGGCCAGGCCTCAGGAAAGTAATAAGGCACAGGTAAGTATGATACAGGTAAGTATGGCCCTAAAAATAACCATGTCTGCATTAATTGTTTCTTTTCATTTTCAGAACTGCCGCAAGCAAGGAAGGGGGGGGGGGTTGTGTAAGATAATAGTACAGTGTTCATGTACAAACCAGCCTATATCTTACACAAACCCCCCCTCTCCCACCTCTCTCAGTAATTACTGTATAGAAATGTGTGTTTGCCAAAAAAAATATATATGTTTTTAAAAAAATCTTTTGAAATTAGTATTTTCAGTGGTGCTGCCACCTCTCTCCCCATCTCGCAATGCCATAACGAAGAGAATGACAAGAGCTACTGTATTGTACTTTTGTACTGTATTATGCATTAAAAAATAAAATCTATTTTTTAAACCCCTCTTGCTGACCTGAAATTCTTATGAACAGTTCAACAAACAAAGCATTGCACTTCACATTAGTTTGGGAAAAAATATATATAAAAACAAAAAATGCTTTTTAAAAATTATTATATTTTTATTGTTTAATCAATCATTTATGTTAATAATGCAATAAAATGCTGTAGAAAAATACGATTTTCCTGCATTAAGGATTATCCAACATGTCTTCTGCCCAGCTCATGATAATCACGCAACAGTACATTTACGTTAATGGCTCTGTTGGAGGGCTCTGTTGTTGTGTTGTTGATAAGCTTTGAACTTCAAGTTGACTTGTTTTGTTACAGTACAATAGCAGTTTTAGAAGGGCTTTCTTAGCTAGGCCTGTATCTCACACAACATGTTAATCTTATTACTAGTGGGGGGGGGGAGTGTTGTGTTGAAGAAAAGGCAAGTTAGAAGGGCTTAGCTTATCGCACTTGCGCATGCATGGCATGGTTTGTCAGAGGTGTTGATAAGAGGTTGAAATCCTTGAGCTGTGTGTGTGCGGGGGGGGGGGGTGTTGGAGGGGGTGCGAGCTGTGCTAGCTGTATGAAGTTCCAAGCTGTAGTTCAAAGACATATTCTCAACAGTTCATCATAATGTTTTGATCCCCACACCCACAAATAAGAACATACATGAAAAGTGTGGAATGAAAAAGCAACAGTACTGTTTGGTTCTCATAATATCCATACTTGCTATGCAAGCCATGGCGATACCCAAAAAAAAACAAACACATTATACAGTACAGTATATATTTTTAAAACTTGAACTAACTTCCAAATGAATGGGAAGTTATACACCGCATGCGCATTAATAATCAATAAGGTCCCAGGTCCCAACCAAAGAGAATTAAACGCAGGCGCAGAACGGTGAGAGCAGGCTCGGGAAGATTAATGCAACCACAAAGCAAAGCATTTGAAAATGGATGGTTTGTCAGAGGGGTTGATAAGAGGTTGAAATCCTTGAGCCTTGAGTGTGCGGGGGGGGGGGGGGGGGGGGTGCGAGCTCTGCTAGCTGTATGAAGTTCCAAGCTGTAGTACAAAGACATATTCTCAACAGGTCATCATAATGTTTTGATCCCCACACCCCAACATAAAAATCACAGTACTGCAGTACGCCACCCACCTCAGAAAGAACGTACATGACTAGTGTGGAATTAAAAAGCAACAGTATTGTTTGATTCTCATAATGTCCATAATTGCTACAATATATATGCAATATATATGCAAGCCCATGGTGATAACCCCCAAAAATATACAGTATACAGTACTGCATATGTAAAACTTGAGTCTGAGAATATCCATACTTGCTATGCAAGACATGGCGATAATCAAAAAATTGTTTTTGCGGATTTGCGAACATGTTACTGTAATACAGCACATGTTTTTTTCTTTAATAAAGTCTATTATTGCTTATTTGATTATACTACAGTATTGCAGACATGAATATCGCACACTGAACGTGTGTGGGGGGGGGGGGTTAAAATCATCAGACCCCCCCCCAAAAAAATATTATTTTTTTGTTTAATCAATTATTTCTGGTTTTTATTTTCAGTACTGTACTGTACAGTACAGCAATTCAGAATCAAATGCAACCATAACGAAGGAAAAGACAAGCCTGTACACGAATTATTGTATGTTTGCATTTTTGTATGATTCATTACTAATAAAATTCTAATGAACAATTATTAATGATTTGATTCAACTACTAAAGTGTGTGTGTGTGGGGGGGGGGCAGCTTTTCACCCTCTGCAACTGGGTCAGGCTCTATGGTCTAATTAGCACCTCCCTATCTGCCACAGTGATATTTCTCACTGAGGCAGTGTCTTGTGTGTAACACCTTATCCAATCTCTATGTATTAGTTCATTGGTTACAAGGGCTCTGACGCAAGGTATCATCTAGGCTATACCTCATTCATTCAGGATATCAATATATAGGCAGTACTCACACAATTATAGTGTCATATTAAGTCTAGTGTACCATGATCCAAAAGACAGTCCTTGATGGAAAAGACAGTCCTTGCAATGGGTGGATTAACCAATACAGTTCAGAGTGGCTTTGATGGTCTTCAGAATGATGGTCTCTGTAATGAATAAAAAAGACACACCAATTGCGCAGTATATAAAGAACCACAGCCCTGACTAGGATGGAAACAACCCTAACTTACAAGAAAAGATCTTGTGCAATCAGGGGAGAGAATCTGTGCTGTGCTGCGTGTCCACCTCGACATCCACGAACCCCACATGGTTGAAACGGGGTGATTTCCCTTGTACTTGGTGGTGCCCTCAGGAATCCAGCATGAGCCGCCACAGAAAGCGTGTAGAGAAATGAACACAGTCTAGTGTAAAAACGTACTTACACTTTATTACATAAAAACAAACATACTACCAACACTTACAAATTGTATTGGTAGCGAATGTGGCCAACGGATGCCGTCCCCAACCTGTTTCACTCCGGCTAAAACGGGGGACTCACGCAGTCGTGCACTACTCGCCGATTGATGACGTCAGTAGCGTGGGTCACTCTCGAGTGCCGGAAAGGTACAGCAGTGGAGGGGCACAGCAGTGGAGAGGCATAAACGTGGGATACTAAGCTCCTCCTCCCTACGCATTTCGTGACGTTGTGTCACCTCCTCAGGTGCTCGAGAGTGACCCACGCTGCTGACGTCATCAATCGGGGATTAGTGGGGGAGGGTATGTAGGCCTCCCGAGTGGTGGGTGTGGGTGGGTTAACCCTTTAATGCCTGTAACGGTTAATAACCACTATGGTGATTAAGGGGTTAGGGGACATTACATTGGATGTTTTTATTCTTGTGTATGATTTGCAGCATCGGAGGGGGCATGGGCAGGATGAAGATGAGGATGAAGACGGCCCTAAAAGGTAAGTGTAATATATATTGACTGTATTTATTGTAATATATATGTATTTAAAATGGGCAAATGGGCATCGGAGGCCAGTGTCGCCGCCATCTTTATAGAGCCCACGTCGCGTCTTGGACGCTATAAAGATGGTGGCGACACTGGCACCCGATGCCCCATACCGGGGCCTGTAACTCGGGAAGCAGGGGGTCTCTGAGGCAGAAATCAATGCGGTTCAGCTCAGGGGACACCCTGCTCCTGCACACTATTATTACAATTTACATTAATGCAGCTTCATTACCATTGCGGCTATCCGCTACGGTAATGAATTATTGTTTATAGTTATGTGTGTTTTGACAGTAGTGTAGATGTGTAGGGGGTCTCCTGAGCTGAACCGCATTGGTTTCAGGTCTGAGGACCCCCTACTTCAGGAGATACAGGCCCCTTTATGGGGTGCCGGTATCACTCTGCAGAATTTAAATGTCTCGGTCACGTGACGCGGAAGCTTGAAAGTGCAGGGGATACCCGCACCCTATAACCGTATATAACTATATCTCCTGAAGTAGGGGGTCCTCGGACCTGAAACCAATGCGGGTCAGCTGCGGAGACCCCCTGCTCATGTACACTATAATTAATATGTATTTATTTAGTGTACGATCGCCTGTAACAGCCTTGCATGGAGATGGCAAATCTCCATGCAAATGTTACATGCGGGTTTTTTTTCTATCAGCTAGCGTACGGGAACTTTAAGTGCGATAGCAGAGGGAAAAAAGCTTGCACGCATGATAAGCCAGTTTTGGGCGCGTCCGATAGAAAATGGGCTCAGGGCCTTAGTGAATCGCGCTGCCGGCTTCATTTTTTATCGGACGTGCTAATTTTTTTCAGGCCAGCGTGAAAGCTCGGAGCTTAGTGCATAGCCCCCTTAGTCTCTAGATATACTGCCAGAGGTTATAGCCCCCGCAGTGTTAGTTATGCAGCTTTATAACATGAAAGTTTGACCATATTATTATTTCATTAAGAGAAGTTTATACTATCAAGTATTGAATTTGCAGGGCATACTTTGGTTCAAGAGATAGATTTTGGATTGCAAATCATTGTATGAAATGGTTATACAGTATGTCTTGGAGTGCTTAAAATGTAATGCCGCAGAATAAATATTTAAAATTGGTTTGACAATTTTACCAAATATATTTAATTAAACTAATCGTATGAAAATAATCTATATGCAATCTTATCTGCAATCTTATCTATATGCTGCCATCAACCAAGAAATTATGCAAAAATATGTAAATTAATATTTATCTGCCAGGGTTTCAAAAAAATCTGTTGTAGCAAAATGTGTCCAAAATTTAAATACTCTCTCCACAGCATGCAACAGATCATTCAGAGCCCCAAAGCATCAATTATTAAATAATTGTTTTATATATACAGCTGCAACACCCATTATTCTAAATCAGCCGAAGCTGCACCGCTCTGATAACCGCTGCCAGGTGCGCTCTGTTTTCTTATTTTTCCGAGCGGTTTTAGTTATGTTAGCGCTTGCTTTTTAGCGTTGTCTGCAATACTGCAATACCATCTAGAAACTCAGGTTTGGAATGGGGGCAGAGCCACAGGGGAAGTGGTGGGCTGGACCGGATGGGGGGTGGGCTGGACCGGATGGGGGGCGGATTGGACCAGATGGGGGGCAGGCTGGACCGGAAGGGGGGCGGGCTGGACCGGATGGGGGGCAGCCAGTGCAGCAGATGAGATGAAAGGCCAGCAAGGGGAAGGGCAAGGGGAAGGGCAGGATTGGGGACACTTAGTAAGAGAGTGAGGCGATTGGAAGGAGGGGGGGAGTGCGGAAGCAGGGACAATGGAGTAGTGCAGAGGAGGGGGAGGAAGGGAGTGGAAGGATGGGTCTGATAGAAATGAGGGGGTAGGTAAAAGGGAGAGAGCGAGGTGTAAGGGGGTGAAAGGTGAGGAGGTGGATGGGGGAGGACAAGGAGGGCAAGGAGAAGGAAAGGGAGGTTAGAGAGAAGGTGGAGGTAGCGTGGGGAGAAATGGAGATTAGGAGAAGGATAGAGAGGGAGTGAAGGAGCGGGAGAACACAGAGGAGAGAATAAGGAGGTTGGTAAGAAAGATAATAGTGGAGAGGAGTATTCAGGCGGGCCAGCATGGAAGCTAAGACAGGTGTGCCTGTCGGTGGGGACAGATGACATCAGTGGAGACAGTCAGGGCTTGGGACGAGAAGGCATTTGGAAGAAGTGCAGACATCATGAAAAGGTTAATAAACGGTTAATACAAGGTTTGAGAAGGTTTTGAGTTAAAAGTAGCTATGAGAGGGGCAGGAGTTGGGGGTTATGAGCCTTCTCGGGAGTTCGTAGGGGCCGAAGGCTGGGTATGGAGAGAGGGGCTCTTCAGATTCCTGGCAAAGTCCTCGGGGCCACAACTCAGGAGGTCGTGGCGAAGGGCAGCAAAGAGCCACCGGAAGATCACCATGAGTGGGGATGGCACCGAGGCGTGGGACTTGAAGCCAGGGAGTGGCTATCTTAGTACATAACAACATCCCACTAGTATCGGATGGGACATTTGCAGATAGGGAGGAGAGGTACATTATAGAGATGGGCTCCATTAGAGAGCAGCCAATCACATTGGCGGCAATCTATGCTCCCTGTGAGCAGGCAGAAGGAATTTTCAAATGGTTCTTTCATCCGCTAAGTAAAATAGCGAAAGGTACCATCATTGTTGCAGGTGACCCGAATAGGACGCTGAACCCCGACCTTGACAGATGTACTAAATCGCACACACCTCACAGACAGGACATGTTAACAATAAACCAGGGTCTGAGAGACTGTCAACTGTCAGACATATGGAGAGAACAGCACCAGAGGGTGAAGGAGTACACATTTTTTTCACACCCACATAACAGATACAGTAGGATAGATTACTTCCTTGTGTCAAATAGAATGGTTCCAGGGGTCTCTCGCACTGAGATACATGATATTTCATGGTCTGACCATGCATCTATTGAGCTGCAATGCACGCTAATCCCGCTAGACAGGCCTCAAGCGAATTGGAAACTAAATGAAATATTACTAAAAATCCCAGATATAGAAAGGGAGGTGGGAGATAAGATTGAGGAATATTTCAAGGAGAATGAGGAATATTTCAAGGAGAATGAGGGGAGTGTGTCAACACACTCTATGCTGTGGGAAGCCTATAAGGCCACCCTCAGAGGGATTTTAATGAATTTGGCAGCTAAACGCAAAAGAGAGAGAGAAGTCAAAATCAGAGAATTGGAAAAGAAGCTAGCAGATCTCTCACAACTACATAAAGCTAATAAACAAGAACAAAATCTGAAAGAAATTTTAGACACTAAGACAAAGCTTAATCTCCTCTTATCCGCCCAGGCCGAGAGAGAAATGGCATGGACCAGACGTAAATTTTTCGAAAAAGCTAACAAGCCAGATACCTTACTTGCCAATAAGCTCAAAAATAGGCTTAAAAATTACCACATTCACGCCATTAGAACACAGGGAGGGGACCTGACATCCAACCCTAGAAAAATTGTAGAGGAATTTAAATGTTTCTACGAAACATTGTATGATGGAAACAAGGTCACCCACAATCAGAAAAATACAGAGCTGCTAAAATTATTTCTGCAGGAGGCAAAACTACCGAGGTTGGGCCGAGATATGAGAGAGGTATTACAGAAGGACTTCACACTCGAGGAAGTAGCGGAGGTAATTAAGACACTTAAAACAGCAAAAGCGCCTGGACCATGAGGGGTTTTCTAATTTATACTATAAGAAATATCTGAAATTACTAGCTCCCCATCTGTTAAAACTCTTTAACGAAATTCTAGCAGGGGCCTCCTTCCCAACACAAATGTTGCAGGCTTCAATCTCCCTGATCCATAAACCTGGTAAGGACCCGGCAGACTGCAAGAGCTACCGGCCAATTTCACTGATCAATTCAGATGTTAAAATCTTTTCCAAACTTATAGCAAACCGGATGTGTAGCGTCCTCACTGGGTTAGTCCACTCAGATCAGGTACTGCACCGACACACTTTATTCGAGCAAATACCCAGTATGTACCTGGCAGATACCTGGAATGCGCCGCTCCTCACCTCTGACAAGCCCCGTTGCGTTTGCCTTCCCAGCCTGGGTTCATGCCTGGCTGATGGGCGGCTGATCTGTTAAATGATAATGATTAGGATTTAATAGGCTGCAATGCTTCGCGTGTCTACCAGATGGCATAAATTCATGAATTGTAATGCAGTATATATATATATATACTGTGCAGTATTGCAGCCAGCGGGAATAAAATGCTTCAATCCCTGCCTGGAATATAACCCAATGCACTCGGGCAGAAAACAGTCACAAACCTCAATACACCCGGGTATACTCGAATTCGTGGGACTAGCCGAGCTCGAATAAAGTGTGTCGCCAGTGTAGGGTTTATCGAAGGCAGGCAGGCGGCGGACAATACCAGGAGGATTATAGATTTGATTGATTTGGCCAAACAAAAAAACATCCAGTCCATGGTATTAAGTCTAGACGCTGAAAAAGCCTTCGATAGGATAGACTGGCCCTATTTAAAAGAGACATTGAAGGCATTTGGTTTCGAGGGACGTCTGTTAAATGCCATACTAGCTTTATACGAGGTCCCGATGGCAAGGGTGCGGCATCAGGGCTTCGCGTCGGAACAATTTAGCATCCGTAGCAGAACAAGGCAGGGATGTCCGCTATCCCCCTTGCTGTTCGCCCTCTGTATTGAGCCCCTAGCAGCGCACATTAGACGAAGCCCGGATATAGCAGGAATAACAGTTTGAGACCAGGCACATAATGTGGCACTATACGCCGATGATGTGATTTTAACACTGTCAAGACCCCTCACATCTCTTCAAAAGTCAAGCGATTCTCCTGTAAGCAATATCATTGGCTGAGCGGCTTCTACAGTACTGTAGATACTGAACAATTGGTGGAACCTTCTTGAAACGCATATGGGTATCATCACATCGATAGTAGGCGCATGCGCATGTGAACAGGAGACGCCCCCCGAGAAAATTATTGGTGGGACTGACTGGGAACTTTTTTAGGGGACTGACCATTACAGTGAAACTTTTATTTTTGTTTTTCCTCAGAAAAGAAAACTTTGTTATCTCATGCGGAAACGGCAAATGGAGGGATTTCAATGGATAATATCGCTTTGTGTAACAATGCCTGCACATTGTTGAATCAGATTTAAAAAACCATGTACCGGAGTCTTTTTTATATACTATACTATATACTTTTTTATATATACTTTATAATAAACCCGAGAAAATAAAAAGTATGCATCAACATTTTCTTTTATTGGTGGAGTAAGTACAAAAACATTTATTTACAAATACTGTACAATGTAAAAATATTTTTTTTTTCCAAAGGTTTTTATTAGGTATTGAAACATCACTTTACAAGCATTGTCAGATGAACATAACATAATACCATAACAGTTGTTTTTTCCCTTTTTCCTTATGAGAGTGGGGGTAGAAAGACGAGAGAGGGTAGGGGGGGGGAGGAGGTGGAAGGGGTCCCTGATTACCCACCCATGGGGGTGGCCGACCGTTCCGGTCCTTCAGTGGTCCCTGTGGTTAGACTCCCGAAAAAGAGAAAGAAAAGTGGGAAAGAAGGGGGGAGGGAGGGGAAGGGGGAGGGGAATGATAGGTTTCCCCTCCCCTGGAGTCGTCTCCTGTTACTTGATCCGAGCGTCTCGTCTGATTACTGGGCTAAAGAGGAGGCTGTTATCTCTTAAGTTTTAGTGGGTCAGCCAGGGCTCCCATATGTGGTAGAACCGCTTCGTTGAGTGATAAAGGAATGCCGTCAGTTTTTCCATTAGCATTACCTCATTTAATCTTTTTTTTACCAATTGTATCTTGGGCGGGGAGTTTTTCTTCCAGGAGAGCGCCACTGAGCATCGTGCTGCTGTCAAAATTAAGGAGATTAATTTCCATACTGGGCGGTCAATTTCATCCATCGGCCTGCCCAGTATGAAGGTCAGTGGATCCATAGGGATTGTGAGGTCTGTGACCATTTTAATTAGATTTTGGATTGAGAGCCAATATTTCTGAATTTTTGGGCAGTGCCACCATATGTGAGCCATGTCCCCCCTATGTCCACAGCCTCTCCAGCATAGATCAGAGGCCAGAGGGTAGATTTGCCGCAGTCTCACTGGTCTTAAGTACCAGTGGAACATTATCTTGTAGATATTTTCTTTAATGCTGGTGCACACTGAGGTTCCTGATGCCGCCTCCCATATCTCCTCCCAGTCTTCACTGTCAATGTCTACGTTTAACTCCGCTGCCCATTTGTGCATATAATTGTGTGTGTCAGGACTCGCATGTCTATCTAGTATCCCGTAGATTTGTGAGATTAGGCCTTTTTGGTGTGTGTTTTCCTGACACAATCTTTCAAATTGTGTTAGGGGAGGGAATTCTAATGTAGGGGACAGCTTTTGTAAGAAATGTCTGATTTGAAGGAATTTAAATGTATCTATGGTTGGGGCTTTAAATTTATTCCGCAATTCTTGGAAATTCAAGGGCTTCTTGTCACATAACAGATCATAGACTATCTCAATTCCTGCCTTCGCATACTGCTCAAACTGCTTGGTCTCGCAGCCTGGAAGGAATTCTGGGTTATTATATAGCGGGATGAGTTGTGAGGCTGCGTTCGAGAGTTTGAATTTGTTCTTAGCTTTTTGCCAAATCTCCATTGTGTGACCCATTGTCCCTAGTTCAAATTTGCTTGGCCCCTTTTCGAGTCTGCCCGTGGCTCATAGGCTTGCTTGCAGAGAAGGCGCTCTGGCATACTGGGACTCAATCTTTAGCCAGCATAGCTGGTTTGGGTCCAAGGTCCACTCGACCACTGCTTTTAGTTGGGCTGCCTGGTAGTATCGAGCGATGTCTGGCACCCCCATACCCCCCCCCACTCCTCGGTGCTGTTAGTAATGATTTTGCGACTCTAGGTTTTTTCCTGTGCCAAATAAATTTGAATATTCTGCTCTGGAGATCCTTCAATTCTGTTCCAGGAACTCTGATCGGAAGTGTCTGAAAATAGTATAGTAACCTTGGGAGTACATTCATCTTAACTGAGATCATCCTTCCGATCCAGGAAATTTGATATTCCTCCCATTTGTCCAAGTCTTTTCTGATTTTGTTGAATAAGGGGGGGTAATTGCATTGATATAGGGAGCGGTAATCCTTTGATACATTAACTCCCAAATATTTAATGTATGAAGGGCACCATCTGTAATTAAAGTTTGATTTTAATAATTGAATCTCCGAGTCTACGAGATTTAGATTCAGGGATTCAGACTTGTCGCTATTAATTTTATAGCCTGATATCTCTCCGAAGTCGGATAGTTCCTTTTGCAGGTTGGGGAGGGAGGTATGAGGGTGGGACAGCGTGAGAATGACATCATCCGCAAACAACGAGATTTTGAAATTGGTGTCCCCTATGACTATGCCTTGTATACTTGCGTTGTCCCATATTCTCGCCGCCAATGGCTCTATCGTCAAGGCGAAGAGAAGAGGGGATAGGGGGCAACCCTTTCTCGTGCCATTCCTTATCTCAAAGGCCTTTGCCGGAGCACCCGGGAGTTTGACCGTCGCCGTGGGGCTGTGGTAGAGTGCCCTGACACCCTCTAGAAATGTATTGTTGAAGCCGAATTTTTTCATTATGTTATCTAGAAAGAGCCAGTCAATTCTGTCGAACGCCTTCTCTGCATCAAGACTTAACAAAAGTGCTTTAGAACCTGAAATTCGGGCATGTTCTATTATGTTTATAATTTTTTGTGTGTTTTCAGAGGCCTGACGATTCTTAACAAATCCAACCTGGTCAATGTTAATCAGTCTGGGTAAAATTGGGTTCAACCGATTGGCGAGGATCTTGCTGTACAGTTTCAGATCATTGTTTAGTAGCGATATAGGTCGATAGCTTCCACATTGTTGTGGGTCTCTACCGTCATTATGGATTATAGCTAAGCTTGCATTAGTCATGGAGGGCGGGATTGGGGAGCCCTCCATGAAGGAATTGAAGAGGTTGAGGAGGTGTGTTGACAGGATCGGGAGGAACCGTTTGTAATAGGCGTTGGAGAAGCCATCGGGACCAGGGGTTTTAGAGATCTTTGACGCTTTTACCGCTTTCGTGAGCTCTATTTTCGTTTTTCTTGCGTTCAGTTTTTGTTGTTCTTCTTCCGTGAGACTGGGGAGGTGACACGTAGAAAGGTAGTCATTGATAATTCTGGAATTTGTTTCCGGAGCTTTATTGACCTGGGTTTTTAGGTTATAGAGCTCTGTGTAAAATGCTGTAAACTCCTCTGCAATTTTCTTATCACTATATAAGATTTCACCAGACCTACTCTTGATAGCTGTAATTTGTGATCTCTTCTGTACACCTCTTAATTTATTAGCCAATAGTCTATCTGCTTTGTTCCCCTTATCGTAGTATTTTTGACTGGTCCATCGCAGTGACTTTTCTACGTCCTCTATCTGTAATTGGCTAAGCTCCTCTCTGACGGATGCTAGTGTTTTATATATTTTTTTGGAGGGGTTAATTTTATGTTGGCGCTCTAGTTCTAGAATTTTATCCGTCAGATCTCTGATAGCCTTTGTTTTTTTTTTTTTCCTGTGAGACGCGATGGAAATGATGGTTCCTCTAATCATTGCCTTATGGGCTTCCCACAGGGTTGCTGTTGATAAGACTGACTCTGTATTATGGGCAAAGTATTCTTTGAGTGCTGATTTTATTTCTCTCTCAATTTCGGGATAGTTTAATAATGAGTCGTTAAGTTTCCAATTGAACAAATTTGTCTTTATGAATGGAGTGTCAAGGGTAACCGTGATTGGGGCATGGTCTGACCATGTGATGGGGCCTATATCTGAGCTTGTTGACGCTTCTAGAATGGTTTTAGTGGAGAAGAGATAGTCTATTCGAGAGTAGGAATGTAAAAACATTTTAAGTGCACAGCAATTCAAAACATCAACAGGTGTATGGTTTACTGCTAGTGAAAACATTTATGTACAGAAAGTCAAAACATTTATAGTCAGTCAGTATGGTTTACAGTCACATGTTGTTATTAAAAAAAATTTCTTTATTCAGAAAATTTAAAAAACGCAACATCTCCTTTATTAAATTACAGCAAGTCAAAAAAAAATTGCAGCCCTCGGGGACTGGAATTGTGCTGGTCCTGTGTGTACAGTAAGTAAAAACATTTCTTTATTAATACAAGTTAAAGCACGCAACATCTCCTTTATTTAAGTACAAGTCAAAACATGTAAAGTACAGCACAACAGTATGGTGTTATTAAAAAAATTCTTTATTCAGAAAATTTTAAAAATTCAACATCTCCTTTATTAAAGTACAGCAAGTCAAAACATTTACAGTAGGATGGTGTACAGAACAGTCAGTCAGGCCTGCAAAACTCCAGTCCTCAAGGGCCGCAAACAGGCCCGTTTTTTTAAAAACCGGGCCTGTTTGCGGCCCTCGGGGACATGAACAAAACATTTACAAAAAATAAACAACAGTTGAACACTCACGCAAATGCGTACCCCACCAGATTGTCCTTCCAGAGCCGATGACTTGTATGGCGCAAAATGTCATTAATGCAGTCTAGAACGCTTTTCATTAAAGGATCTGTAATTGAAAAAAAGCGCCGCAATTCCTCCACAATAGTCTTTCATAAATTATCAGGAAGCGCCTTTTTTTCGTGATTTCCTTCATTGTTCACTTTGTAGGCCCACTCGCAGTACACCAAGTAGGATACGTGGTGCTTAAAAATTAACATGGCATACTTGTGAGGTAAACCAGCACTCATCACCCTATACTTCTCCCTGAGTGGCTGGGGCAGCTCGCGCAGGATGATGTCGGGCACCGTCTCGATGCAAGCGTATGTAGGTTGGGTTCTGGAAGCGGGTGTGCTTCTGTGAGCGGGTGTGCTTGTGGCATCGGGCGAGGGTAGGTTGTCTAGGAGGAAGCTTTCCTCCTGTCTTGGTCACCGTGTTGTCTCCTGGCGTGGTCTTGACGGGGTTGTCATGTTATCCTCCTCCTCAATGGCATACATGTACACAAAATCTTCTGGTGGAAGGGGTGCGCTTGCTGATGGAAGGTGATCGAATGTCCCATTCATCACATCCATGCCACCCTCCTGTTCTGGCGTCGGGGATACAGGGAAATGAACACTGAGCAAATGATGTATCCCTGCTATGTCAGTCTCTATCTTCTCCATTCGTTGATCCATCTTCTGCATCCGTTGATCCATATTTAGCATGGTCTCCAGAAGCAGATCTATTTTTGCCAGCACAATAGATTTCCCAGGGATATCCACACTTATCCCATTCAGCATGCGGTCTAACGAGCTGGTTCTTGTGCATGGCGTGCTGTGGATGTTTGGGTGGATGGGTGCTACGGAGGATGAGATGGGGGCTCCATGGAGAGAAGCGGCAGCGTCACCGAAGAAGGGTGGAGGCGGTGACCTGTGGATTTCCGGGAGAGGAGAAGCGGCAGCGTCGTCGAAGAGGGATGGAGAAAGTGACCTGTGGATTTCCTGGCAAGAAGCGGCAGCGTCGTCTACGCGAAGAGCAGTGGCAAAGATGGCCTGTGGGTTTCCGGGAGAGCGGCGGCAGAGTCGTCGAAGCATAAACGAGGAAGTGGCCTGCGGGTTCGATGGGTTGGCTGCCATTTGTTTTGCGTTGTGTGTACATCACCAAATTTCTTCCTGACATAATAAGGCTTACGTGTTTTAAAACCATTAGCCTTTGGGGTCAGCAGAAGGTTTTCTTTATTAGCCTTAGACTGTTGCTTTGGCCTTGGCATGGAAACGGCTGTCGCCGCCGCCTTTCGCTTTTTCTGCATGACAGGCACGGCAGATGCGAGTGGGTTCCTGCATCCGTAGAATCAGGGTTGATCCATGGAAGCAGATGGCACAATGCAGTATCTGGACAAGGGCAAGTTCAGATAAATGGGAGAAAAAGATAGCACACTGCGAAATAATGAGGGACTGGAGGCAAAAAGTAGAAAAATATAAAAATGCTTTAATTTAGATGCATGATAGCCTAAGCTAAGGAGAACAAAAAAGAAAAAGGTATCCCTAACGCGTTTCACACCATAGGGGCGCTTTATCAAAGGGTGTTATCCGTTTGTAAGTGCTCACCTTATGTAGCCACTCGAACACGGAAGTAAATTCGCGCCAAAACCATCATGACGTCAGATGGTAGGAGACTATGGTGGAGGAGCTATGTAAGCTCTAAAGGGTAAAAATACTTCTGTATTCAATGCAAAATAAGGAATTCATTAACATACACAATACAGTTGGCTATAGAATAATCTAAAGGAACAAAACATCATATGTTAAAACAAGAAAAAGAAAGAATAATAAAAGATCCTAAACAAGAATAATGTGAAACAAAAAAATACATAAAAAAACAGAACCTCTAGTTACCATGGTGACCAATAGTACACAAATAAAAAAAGATTAAAACAACAACTTTATGCAGACATAACAAATAAAGTTTATCCTATAGAGAAACTCCTACTGTATGGAGATATGCACATGTATAACAACCTCATACACTACTTATAACTGTTTGTAATAAAAAAAAAATATATATATAATATATATATATCTATATAATATTATAATATATAATATATAGATATGTATAAACAAATATAAAGATAAGAATAAATAATGTGCAAACATGGATATTCGAAAAGATATTTAACCACACTGTGCAAACTCTATGAGATATATATAACATATAAATACACTAATAAATACTTAATAATATAGAGAAATGATGGTATATGACAAATAAGGAAAAGAAAATCAATACAAGAAAATCAAAACAGTAAAGAAGCTCAATAAATGGAAATGTTGTAATAAATCAAAAATACAAACCACTTTCAAAAATGAATGAGCTCCAAATCTTGATTGATTCCAGCAGGAAATAATGAATCCATGCTTATATCCAGAACATCTCACGTCTTTTGAGCAGGTTTAACCTATCGCCCCCCCTAACGGGGGGTGTAACATGCTCAACAGCCGAGAAAGAGAAGCCCTGGATACCTCCCATGGGCACTGTGAAAAATGTCTCGAGACCGGTGTAGAGTAGTGCGTTTTTTAATGGCCCTGACATGTTCCATAATTCTGATCTTTAGATTTCTTATAGTGTCGGCCGATGTAGTGTTTGCCAACACCACAATTCAAAATATAAATTACATAGGTTGTATTGCAATTAATGAAGGTATTAACTTTGATGTTACGCTTAGGTGCAACTATATTGATGTTTTAAGTGGAATGGCATATTGACAACACTGCAACGGCCGCATTTATAGAAACCTTTTGATATTGGAAATTGGTCTCTGAGGGCATGAGTCAATAAACTTGGTGACAAAAAGCCAGCTAATGATTTAGCTTTTTTAAAAAACCATTTTCGACTTCCTAATACATAGTTGGCCAAGTCCTTGTCCAAACTAAGGGTGTCTCAATGTTTGTGGATGATATTCCTAATCAAATCAGCTTGTCTGGATTGATTGGTAATAAAATAAGGGACATTGGATTTCCCTTCTGAGCATTGTGTACCAACATGAGAGAGAAGATCTCCCCGATTGAGTGACTTAACCACATTCAGTGCTTCTGTGATGTGTGACTGATTGTATCCCCTCATCAAGAAACATTGCTCTAGGTCTCTGGATTGTATCTCAAAAGATTCTTTATTGGCCTTAGCCTGTCGCTTTGTCCTTGGCTTGGAAACTGCTGCCGCCTTTCGCTTTTTCTGTGTGACAGGTATGGCAGAGGCGAGTGGCTTCTTGCATCCGTAGAATCGGGGTTGATCCATGGAAGCAGATGGCACAAGGCAGTATCTGGACAAGGGCAAGTTCAGATAAAGATCATCGAGTGGTGGGCTATGCAAAGTGTGTAACCTTTTATGCATGGCGACGAGGTACAGGTGTTGAAAGTGGGCGTACTCTAATGTGAGTCATTAACGTATAAATACACCATCCATTTTGTGGATTCACTGCACATCGAATACACATCGACTAAACATCGAATATACATTCTTGTGTTTGTATTTCTTTCTACTCGCAGCAATGCCTGTTAAAAAGATTTCAAAGGATCTCAGCATGAGAATTAAGTAGATGTACACGAGCGGACACCGAATTGCAGATATCCAAAGCTGGTTAGCTGCTTCTGGGCTTGTTGTGCCATCAACCACCATGTGCTATCATGCACACGGAAAAAACAAACAACAAACGAGGACATCAAAGGTAACTAACGCGTAAGTATATTTATATAACTATATAATACAGTATATCTATCATTGTTTATATTTCTGCATATTAATAGAACAATATACTGTATTATGTAGATCTATCTAATTTTATAGGTATTTCGGAATATTTTTATAACAACAGTATATATATTTTTTATATTGCTGCATATTAATAGAACAATATATTGTGTAGATCTATCTAATTTTGTAGTTATTTTGGTATATTTATATAACAACAGTATACAGTTAGGTCCGGAAATAATTGGACACTGATGTAAGTTTTGTTATTTCGGCTGTGTATCAAAATAAATTCAAGTTACAGTTAAATTATTAATATGGGCTTAAAGTGCAGTCTATCCGCTTTAATTTGAGGGTATTCACATCCAAATTGGAGGAAGGGTTTAGGAATTACATCTCTTTAATATGTTGCTCCCTCTTTTTCAAGGGACCAAAAGTAATTGGACAATTGACTCAAAAGCTGTTTCATGGAGAGGTGTGGGCTATTCCTTCGTTATTTCATCATCAAATAAGCAGGTAAAAGGTGTGGAGTTGATTCCAGGTGTGGCATTCACATTTGAAAGCTCTTGCTGTGAACCCACAACATGCGGTCAAAGGAGCTCTCAATGCAAGTGAAACAGGACATCCTTAGGCTGCAAAAAAAAAGAAAATCCATCAGAGAGATAGCAGGAACAACAGTTTGGTACTTTCTGAGAAAAAAAGAACGCACTGGTGAGCTCTGCAACACAAAAAGGCCTGGACGTCCACGGAAAATAACAGTGGTGGATGATCGTAGGATCCTTTCCATGGTCAAGAAAAACCCCTTCACAACATCCAGCCAAGTGAAGAACACTCTCCAGGAGGTAGACATATCATTATCCAAGTCTACCATAAAGAGAAGACTTCACGAGTGCAAATACAGAGGGTTCACCACAAGATACAAACCATTCATAAGCCTCGAGAATAGAAAGGCCAGATTAGACTTTGCCAAACAATATCTAAAAAAGCCAGCCCAGTTCTGGAACAGCATTCTTTGGACAGATGAAACTAAGATCAACCTGTACCAGAATGATGGGAAGAAAAATGTATGGAGAAGGCTTTGAACGGCTCATGATACGAAGCATAACACATCATCTGTAAAATGGGCATGCATGGCTTACAATGGCACTTGGTCACTAGTGTTTATTGATGATGTGACAGAAGACAGAAGCAGCCGGATGAATTCTGAAGTGTATAGGGATATATTGTCTGCTAAGATTCAGCCAAATTCAGCGAAGTTGATTGGACAGCGTTTCATTTTACTGATGGACAATGACTCGAAACATACTGCGAAAGCAACCCACGAGTTTTTTTAAGGCAAAGAAGTGGCATTTTCTGCAATGGCCAAGTCAATCACCCACCTGATCTCAACCTGATCGAGCATGCATTTCACTTGCTGAAGACAAAACTTAATGCAGAAAGACCCACGAACAAACAACAACTGAAGACAGCTGCAGTAAAGACCTGGCAAAGCATCACAAATGAGGAAACTCAGCGTTTGGTGATGTCCATGCATTCCAGATTTCAAGCAGTCATTGCTTGCAAAGGATTCTCGACAAAGTATTAAAAATGAACATTTTATTTATGATTGGGTTAATTTGTCCAATTACATTTGAGCCCCTGAAATAAGGGGACTGTGTATGAAAATGGTTGCAATTCCTAAACGTTTCATCTGATATTTTTGTTCAACCACTTGAATTAAAGCTGAAAGTCTGCTTGCATCTCGGTTGTTTCATTTAAAATCCATTGTAGTGGCATAGAGAGCCAAAATAATGAAAATTGTGTCAGTGTCCAATTATTTCCGGACCTAACTGTATATACAGTATTGTTTATATTGCTTCATATTAATATATTTAAAACCAGAGACAGAACATAAAACACAGACAAAGCTCAGTTTTAGCACATCCAGTGAAACTCATACACGGTACAGTGCCTAAATATATATGTATAAATATCTATTAAGTAAAATGGTCTTTTAGTTTGACATTTTTGGCCAAAATTGTTATAAGCTCCTGAGTCAACTTCACTGCAGACCACAATTCAGGGGTCCCTAACGCTAATATAAATTCTTAATAACCTGTGTAATAACAGGAAGAATGATTTATAGTAAATCTGTCAATATTAGTTGCAAAGTTCTAAGTCTGATTGAAGCCTTTATTAACCTGTACATTACCAGGAAAAGCACTCTGTATTAGAGTTGTCACAACAATCCTGCAAGCAAACAAGTTCCCCTGTGTGGAAGATGCTATGGAGTGAGCCCTTAACCATTTAAATGTGGGAGGGGGGGAGCTTCAATGAAGTAGGAGGTTGCCACCCTCCAATGAGCCAAGACTAGCTGAAACCCAATTGTAAAATATACTGGACACCTAACAAGCTCCTATTGAACCACCAAAATAACCACAAATAGATATTTATACATATATATTTAGGCACTGTACCGTGTATGAGTTTCACTGGATGTGCTAAAACTGAGCTTTGTCTGTGTTTTATGTTCTGTCTCTGGTTTTAAATATATATTGCCATGCTCAGTAGCACTCCTCTGTGACACTCATATGCTTATATATATGTTGTGGTTATTTTGGGGGCTCAATAGGAGCTTGTTAGGTGTCCAGTATATTTTGCATATTAATAGAACAATATTTTGTGTAGATCTATCTAATTTTATAGGTATTTCGGTATATTTTTATAACAACAGTATATATATTGTTTATATTGCTGCATATTAATAGAACAATATGTTGTGTAGATCTATCTAATTTTATAGTTATTTCGGTATATTTATATAACAACAGTATATATATATATATATAGTTTATATTGCTGCATATTAATAGAACAATATATTGTGTAGATCTATCTCATTGTATACTATTTTTACTGCAAATTATGTGATGTGCTTGTGGCCTACTGCACTGTTACTTACCGGATTGTTGTTTTTCTGTACATTGTAGGGAGACAACTCTTCTGGTCGTCAAAATAAGTGAGGAGAATGATGAGAAGAGTGCATTAAGGGTCAAATACACTCTGCAGGAAATTCACAATCTCACTGTATCCGAGACCAGCATAAGAAGATGAGACGCAGCATTGGATGGAAATATGGACGTGTGAGGTTAGTACTGGACAGTACAGGAGGTAAAAGTGTTGTTTAATAAACTGTACTGTACCTCTAAAATTATTTATTCCTTGTCATCCACATGATAAGGGACGTTAACAAAATAAAAAAGTGGTCCAGGCCCAGGCATGAATCGACAGCGGAGAAACTTTCCAGGATTGCATCTTCACTGACGAGTCTACTGTTTCGCTGGAGAGATTTGCCACCTTTGCATTCCACAAAAAAGGTCGCATATCTATGAAGCCACATCCAAAACACCCAGTGAAGATGCATGTGTGGGGTGCCATCTCTAGGTGTGGACCAGGATGCATTGTCATCTTTGAAGGTAAAATATATAAAATATAATTTTGCCTTATGCACTGTACTGTACTAGTGTGCAGTTTTTTTTCACTTTTCTTTTCTTGTTATAGGAATCATGAATAAAGCTTTCTTCCAAGACAAAATTGTGCATGAGATTGTGGTATACATCACACGTGAGTTCCCGGATGGTCACCGTTTCTACCAGGACAACGATCCGAAGCATACAGCGTCAAAAGCGCATATCCTTGAGTGCGGTATCAACTGGGTGAAGACGCCAGCGGAATAAGTGCGGTAACCGTGTCTCATGTTTTCCCACTGTTTTTACTGTGTACTGTATCTCTTAAACTAATTGTCCTTTTTTTTCCCCTCCAATGACAGATCGCCATACTTCAATCCGATCGAAATGGTCTAGCATCAGCTGAAGGTCCATAAACGAAAAGTCGTGAAACCCTCCAAAAAGGATGAGTTGGCGAAAGGCATACTGAGTTTTTGGAACGATGTACTCACCATGGAACGATGCAATAAATATATTGACCATATTGCGACTGTGTTGCCCATTGGGATCGCGTGTAATGGACAAGCATCAGGAAGGTAGTATGGTATACTGTAGTACTGTACTGTAGTATTGTAAGTACAGTATGATACAGGTATGGCACAGATTTTTTCTTTCCTAGTAGTCAGAACTAACTGCATACTGTAGTCCAATATGGAGTAGCTATACAGTACACAATGCCATAATACAGTATGCACCTACAGTAACTGCTCAATTTTTTTCTTTCCAGAGAGAGCAGCACCTGCCATTTGGTTACAAAGTATTTAACAGTAGTCACAGTATACAGTAGTTCCAGTATAGGGTAGTTTGACAGTACTACATAGCACACAATGCCATAATACAGTATGCACATAACTGCACTAATTTTTTGTTTTCTTGTCTTTTCAGAAAAAAAGGATGGCCTGGGAAAGAGGGGGGGGGGGTATTATGTAAAGTCTGTGAACTGTTTGTACAGTTAAGTGTACAGTATCTAAACTGCAGTCATGATGTACACAAAACCTCTCCTCTCTCAATGTACTGTACACAGAATGAGGAAGAAGATAAAGACGGAAAAAATTATATTACTATATATACATATTATTATATATTATATATTATTAATTAATATTATTATCAATGTGCATTATTCATGATTATCTATCGGCCCTCAATTTCCATCGGACAGAAGAACTTAATAAAGACTGCATTATGTATTATTCATGATTATTTTTATATTTGTTTTTTTTGTTCCTGATAAAATAAAATAAATATTTATTTACATTCATGATAATCATAATCATTGACAACAACCCCCCCCCACCTACAGTACACCAAAGAAAAAGAAAGAATGACAAAACAAGATGAATCAGTTAATGTTTTTTTTAACTCTCAATTCTCACAGTGCTGTGCAAATCAGATTTACATATCAAATTCGAGAAGGGATTTTCAAAAGCGTTACAGTAAACAAATCCTCAAAGGGTTGGGGGGGGGGGAGTTGGGTGAGTCATGCGCAGTAATCATCAGCTAGCTCCCATCTCAAAGAGGATTACACGCAGGCGCAGTGAGGTGACGCTCGGCTAGGGATGGATTAAAAACACAATGGCAAGCTTCAGAAAATGAATGACTCTGTAGAGGTGTCTGTCGATAAGAGTTTCAAATCCTTGAGCGAGCCTTGTGTGTGTGCGTGGGAGGGGGGTACAGGGTACAGCTGCATGAAGTATTAACTGTGCAGCAGTTCAAAGAAATTACATAATTTCAAAAGGCAGTTCATCATAATAATATGATCCCTACATCCCCAAATACAGTACATAAAAAGCACACAAATCAACCATGTGCAGTCAAACGCAGAGGGTCGCAGTCAAAAGCTACAGCACAAATTGACTATCGTAATATCAAGATGGTTTTTGCAGGCTTGTGGAGAAAATAAAAAATGAGGAGAAAAGTGGTGAACTTTCAGACGCATGCGCCGTAATCATCAGCTGTCAAGCAGGAATGTGATTGAAACCAGAAAGACACACATTCAAAGAAATGGTGTGGGAGAGGTGTAGTGCACTATAGAGAAGATAAGAAGTTGAAATACCCTGCAGTGCAGTACATTATCCTGTGTGTGTGCGGGGGTGAGCGAGGGGAGAGCGCTGTACAGTATATGCCGAAATGTGATACTGTTATAGTACTGTACACGCCTATGCGTTTCAACAATTTTCAAATGAGACATACAGCACTGCAAATGCATGTATACAGTAAATATGCAAATTTACAATTACTGCGCGTGCACACACAGACTGTGTACTGACGTAGGTTGAACTGCTAAAGTATTAGACTTCCAAGACAACAGCTCGCGAACGCCCCCCTGAGTTTTAGACGGTATTGCAGTATTGCAGACAGCGATAATAAAATGCTAACATTACGAGCGCTAAAATAACACAATTCACTCCGGACCAAAAAAAAAAACGCATCTGCCCGCGATTATCAGAGCGCCGCGGATCCGGCCGCATTAGGATAAAGGCGGCCGCCACTGTATATTGTAAGTAGTTAGCAGGGGGAGAGGGAGCCTCTCAGTCTCATATGTACTGCGCAATGGTGTTTTGTTTTTTCCGTTTTCACACAGTATGGATTTCGAGTGAATAATAGTTAGTGTCCTGCTGCAACCAAGACTGTCCTACCTACCTCAAAATCCAAGGACTGTGTTTTTTATTGGACTGTTATTGTATATCAGGGCCTGCGCCTAAGACATTTTTTGCTCATACCATTATTAGCTTCTATAAGTGACTTAACGCTTATAAATTGCACTTTACAAGCGATTTTGCATGTGTAGCTATTGATAAAACCATGATAACATGAAAATATCACTTGGAAATTGCTTTTTTACAAGTGTTATCACTCTTGCTTTGACATGATGGGCAGTAGGTCAAAAAAAGTCTGAAATTTGCATTTGTTGTCAATAACTGGTCTTCAAGCAGCTCCGAGATGCAAATCCCAGCTGAAAATGTCCTTTTTTTTTTTGCGCAACCTATACTGTAGGTTGGTGAGATAGGATTAGCAATTTGCATCAGAAAGAGTATAATTTATTTTTACTACATAGCATTGAAGCTGGATGTCTCCGGAGCTGACCCGCATTCATTTAATCTCTGGAGATCCCCTGCTAAAATCCTATGTCATAACAATAAAATAACAGCAGAGCTTCAAAACCTCTCTGCAGCATTTGACACCGTGGACCATCCTCTTCTCCTTCACATTCTCCATACTCTTGGTATTCGGAACAAAGCTCTATTCTGGATCTCCTCTTATCTCTCCCATCGTACTTTCAGTGTCTCTTCTGCTAACACATCCTCCTCCTCTATCGATCTCTCTGTGAGGGTACCCCAGAGCTTTGTCCTTGGACGTCTTCTCTTTTCTCTGTACACATTTTCTCTAGGTGACCTAATCACATCTCTTGGGTTTAAATATCACCTCTATGCTGATGACACTCAAATTTACTTTTCAACCCCTGACCTTATACCTGCTGTACAGACTAAAGTTTCTGAATGCCTCTCTTCAATATCATCCTGGATGGCCCTACGCTGACTTAAACTTAATATGGCAAAAACCGAGCTCCTCATACTTCCTCCAAAACCTGGACCTTCTACCTCCTTCCACATTACTGTTGGTAGTACTATCATTCACCCAATACCCAAGCACGCTGCCAAGGGGTCACACTCGACTCCTCTCTTACAGTACATTCTCCTCTCGCATTCAAAACATTTCTATAACCTGTCGCTCTTTCCTACGCAAAATTACAAAGATACAACCTTTCCTCTGTTGTTCAACTGCTAAAACTCTGACCCAGGCCCTCATTCTCTCCCGTCTCGATTACTGCAACCTCCTGCTGTCCGGCCATCCTGCCTCTCACCTGTCTCCCCTACAATCTATCCTAAATGCAGCTGCCAGAATCACTCTACTATTTCCTAATACTTTTTCAGTGTCTCCCCTGCTGAAATCACTTTCCTGGCTTTCTATCAAATCCTGGATCTCACACTCAATTCTCCTCCTCACTTTTAAAGCTTTACACTCTTCTGCTGCTCCTTACATCTCAGCCCTAATTTCTCTCTATGCTCCTTCCCGACTTGCCTTAATCCTTTTTTCACTGACTGCCCCACATCTCTGGAATGCCCTTACCCTCAATATCCAAGTAGCACCCTCTGTATCCCCCTTTAAGACCCACACTTGCTTAAAGAAGCATATGAGTAGCACCGTGGATAATACTAGACACATGATAAACAAAGCTTGGCCCCCTGAAGAGGCACTTACCAGAATTCCCTACTACTGTCTGTGTACGTTCTTCCTACCTACCAATTAGATTGCAAGCTCCTCGGAGCAGGGTCTCCTCTTCCGAAATGTTACTTTTATGTCTGAAGCACTTATTCCCATGATCTGTTATTTGTACTATTTTTTATTTATATGATTGTCATGTGTATTACTACTGTGAAGCGCTTTGTACACTAATGACGCTATATAGATAAAGACATACATACATACTGTACATACATACATAGAGGCTAACCGTTAAGTTAAGAGGGGTTAAACAGAAGTACCCGGTTTGTTGATGATAGAGGGGGTAGGTGAATGATGTAGTTGCCCAGGGTGGGTGGTGAGGCCTCCTTGGAGGGGCTATCCCCTTGATTACAATAGTGGTTACTACTGCTAAGGTAATGAAGGGGTTAACCACTCCTGCGTATCACTTGAGAGGCTTAATCACCCACCCCAGAGCAACAACCCGCTTCACCAACACCTTCTACCATCAAAAAACTCCCCCCAACCACATCACACAGGTATGGGCAAAAGCCCTATTAGCCAAATATTGCCTATTTAAATATACAATAATGCACATTCCAATAAAATGAATACCAAATACAATACTACAAAAAAACACTGCAGCACACAATGTGTCACCTTTTGCCTGGAATATCCATTCACATGGAGCCCATTTAAGCTAATGTATCGCCGTTCACACAGCTTTTAAACACAGCATGGGACTAGCAAATCAAGTACAGACCACTTCTTTATTGGCTATATGCTAACGGTGGAGGTTTTCTGTTGCCTTTTTCACCTGCCATAATTTAATATATATATATATATATATATATATATATATATATATATATATACATACATACTTGGAGAAGAGTGACCTAAGCGCAAGTGGAAAAAGGGAAAGAGAAAACACAAAAAGGGATCATAGGGCAGTATATCTATAATTATATAAATATAAATGGTAAGATATGCGCTTACACTGATCATATAATTATGAGCATTTAATCCTCTCTGGGACTCACGAACGTAGCTTTTAAGGACTTGTTTGAATATTGCTTAGTCTTCTAGGGATCTTCTTTGCAGGAAATCAGCTGCTGCTCTTCCAGGAGATCTTCTTCCCAGGCACTCACGTCTCACTATGGATGAATCTCACAGAAGGGGGGGTGGGGAAGGGGGGGTGGGGAGGAAATAATGGAGGGGAGCAAATATGTGTAAAACCAATTTTAATCTAAAGAAGATTGCATAAAATATGGGTGATCAACTCACATTTGGTGAGAAAATTACAAGCAGTTGAGAGTATTTTAGCGAGTTTCTCACACTCGTTCAGAATCGGTTTACCAGTCCTCTCTGCAGTCTCTTCCGTACCACGTGATCGGCCGTGGCGTGTGACGCTGCGTGTGACCCGGCACGGCTCTCGCGATATTATCAGTCTGTCAATACAGGATTTCAGTCCCGGAACTCCTCCTGAATGTCTCGCAGGGGCTTCTAGGCGTGTCTCTCACACTGCTGCTAATACAAGCTGGCCCTACGTGTTTCTCCCAGCGGGCTTCGTCAGGGGCTGCCACGGACGATCACGTGGTACGGAAGAGACTGCAGAGAGGACTGGTAAGCCGGCGATTCTGAACGAGTGTGAGAACTAGTGAGTCCCAGAGAGGATTAAATGCTCATAATTATATGATCAGTGTAAGCTACATGCTGGCCAAATCCCAAACCTCTTGTCCCTACGGAACCGGAGTTATGGGTTTTCAGTTTTCACTGTTTCACACTTAGTGTTAAAAAGCCACGTGACTTTTTTCCGCCATTGCGGTCAATGGTAGGACCCTCATGGCTGGTGCGACCCTTTCTCATTGCCATTAGTTGTCGGACCCGGTTGGGGTCGAGTGAGGGGGTTACTAGGGGCTAGGGGCAAAAATAATTTTATTTCTGGGTGCCCTAGAAGCAAAGTTTCCCACGCTAATTGGTGGTGAACTTGACCGTAGCCTAGTTCCCATGCCAATTGCGTGATCAAAGCTCTTTCAAAGACATTGTATCCGCTTTCGAGGTTTGCAGTTTGGCTGGCGGCCTGCTCGTCTCTGGAGATCGGCCTCAAGGAATCCCCATAGAAATGCATTACTCCATTCACTTTTAATGGGGAATCTCCGCTCCTCATCTCGGGTGCCACCTGCAGGTCTTCTCAGGTATTGGGCCCACATCGGCGGAGTCTCCATAGGATTACATGGGGCTCCAATGGCGACCTGTGGAGATGCTGCAAAATGGAGACTGAAAAGGCGGGAAAGGGGACAAAGGGTCATAAACATGTAAATGCAATTAACCCTTTCCCTCCCGATCTGATCCCAGTGCATGTGGTTGGTACATACACTGGAAAGGTACAAACACCAATAATTGTACCACTATACATGTCTATCAAATAGACCTCAGTTTGCCCTGAGTCAGGGGAATAAAAATACATGAAATCCCTGTAAATGTGGGAATAGGATAACCAAGGGACATACCTTTTGGTTGTGTAGCAGGGGAACATATGTATTATAAGTACATTTCTGGTTAACCCCTCACTTCCCAGACGGTTGAAGGGGGGTGCCTAATGGAGGTGACCCCTTTATTACTCGCTTGGCACCCCTCCCCCGTCACACTCATTTGCATGTCATTTACAAGACATTGGCCTTCATCCTGGGAGTGATAAGAACATTTTTTATTTATATTAAGGTGGACAGCTATTGATTGATTTTTAATGGTTAAAATCACTATTAGGCAGATATGGATCATAGGGATTTGACACATTATTGTGTATGATGGTGGTCAGAATTTGGGGGTAGAGAGAGGGTAGTAGGGTGCATTTTTTTTATTTGGACAGTCATGTCAGTGCCTTCAAAAGAAAAAATTGTTTCCCGGCGCTTACTTAATCCTAATATGTGTAGAATATATATATAAATAAATATAATGGTGACTTTATAATATAGTGAACTGTGATCAATTAATAAACTAAAATTAAAATTGTGACATATAAACTTCACACCATACAGTGCATGTGATAATTATAAAGCGGCTCAAAAAAAACCTAGAAAGGGTGTTCTTTAGTCTGGTGAAGACAAGTTTTCTTCAAATGGTCAGGGGAGTGCCAGTGTTCACATCGGAGTCATGGAAAAAACAATAAAAGACAGCAAGGTGTGGTACAATTTCAACCAGAATGATGTTTGTAAGTGTTAGATATTTCACTCACACTTTCCTTCTACAGTACTATTATATACACTGTTCACTATTGTGTATATAAGTTTACTCATCTTATATTTTTTTTCCATTGCCCTAAGTTCAGCTATATGTTCACTAGCTAGGATCCTTAGGGGGTATTGGTACTTTTCAGCTCATATAGTTGTTAGGTCTATTATAATACTTTTGGATACTTTTTTTGCTACTAGTTCAATTTTCAGTTACATTTTTCTACTTATTTTTCAAGTCACAGTCTTTATATATTTGTTATGCTGCCTTTAGTGTGTTTATGTGTTTAATGTTAGTGTGTCTTATTGCTCGTTATTAAAATAATTTCCTTTTTTCTACTTTGACTTTGAATCCAAGTCTTTTTTCTATATTTGATTAGTTATTTTGTGGTATATTTAGAGTGCTACTCTTGGGGATTGTCTTAGTCTTTTGCGTGTTTTATATTATCTCTATCCCCCAGCACCACCACTTTTCCCTAGTTATTTTACTATAGATTATCTTGTTTAATAATTTTTATCAAGATATTCTGTTTAATTTTTGGGTCTGGTTTAGCCACTTATGTATATATATAGTGTGAGCAACATCCTTTTTGTGTGTTATATATATATATATACCCACACAGACATACCTGCCTTTTGTGGGCAAGGCACTGACATGACTGTCCAAATAAAAAAAGTTTTATTTACAGTAGCTTTGATGCTCTATCTCTCGCAAACATGAACATACAATTGAAAAATTAATTGCCCACAGCCCTCCCCTTGTAAACATTGTTTCTTTATTCAATTTATAAAAATACAAAAGGATTAACAAAACAGAGCAAAATCTCAAGCTTCACAAAGTGCCATGGAGAAAACACGAAAAAGAGCATTTTTTCTGTCACACACTTGATTATTGTCAAATGTGTTTACTCACTATAACCTTAATCTGCGAGGATTTCTTCAATGACCAATATTGCTTTGTGACCTTTTAATATGAGGAGTTGTCCAATAATTGTTAGCTGTAAGTTGTGTTGCAAACACATGGACGAGCATACACAGATACTTTTGTATCTTATTTTATAGATACTGTAACTGCACACAGTGATATTACATTTCAGAAAACATTTCATTCCTCACAACAATCACAAGCAAAATCTTATGTTGGTGGTCTATTTAGTTATAGCCGACATGCAAATTTAAATGGTCCTACTTTATAATAGTAAAATGTGGACATGAGTCCACAGTCCACTTTCTAACAGTGGTAGAAAACATAATTGTTCCCTCTGGTGTGTTATTGTTGGATATAAAGTGGTATTTTGCACCTATGGAAATGTGGTGATTTCTATAACGGGCTACATTGTGTTGTGTTATTTGGAGGAACATTAAGGCTGGCTACATCTGTAGATAGTTTTGAACAAATGTTTTCAATGCACTTCAAACCCTCTCTAAGGGCCTCATGCAGAGAGCAGCGCTATTTCAAACCTACATCTCGCCAGTTTTAAAAATATCCTAATTCAGAGAGCCGCGAACGGCATCTAGCGTCTGTTCGCGCCAAGAAAATGGCGCGATTTGCTACTATTTGCCTCGCCAAGAAAAGTTGGCAAGTAGATGGAGCTCGCCGCCTATAGGAAAGGAAAAAAAATGCGCGATTTTCTTTTAACACATTTCTGCAGCGCGCATCTCTCCAATTCTAACTCGCCACACGCATTAATGCCAAACATTGCAGAATTCGCACATTTCTGCATATGGAGAATAAAACTCTCCAAAAAAGCTACTTTTTATTAAACTCGCCAATTTTTAAATTCGCTGCTCTCTGCATGAGGCCCAAAATCTGATGACCTGATTGTAATAAAAAAAGAACAAGTTATTAAAATGCAATACTACATTTTATGTACCACTTTATCCCTCAGATCCATATACTGATACTGTATAGGCAAAACAACTTTAACAACTGTTAAAACGGAAACAATTCCACTGAAGCAGTATTTTTTTTTTTAAATTACTACAATTTTAAAGCTATAAGATTTTTTTGATACAGTAAATGATGCAAGGTATGTTATATTTCTCTTTCTAGAGACATTTTAATACAATTTATTCCTTTGCCTGCTCTGAAAGAAGCTAAAGCAGTATGCTTGGGAATATTATCTTGGAAAAACAGTGGCCTGCGGGGAAATGTTGTGTGATATACAGTATGGATGTGCTGCTTGAGCAATGATAACACACTGAAAGAAATCTTTGTCCATAATTCCAGCTGCAGAAAACAACAAATAATCTTAATAACAAACATTTTGTAAGATGAAGAAACCATAGTACTAACACACACACACACACACACACACAACACACACACACACACCCACACAAACAACACACACACACACACACACACACACCCACACACAACACACACACACACACACAACACACACACACACACACACACCACACACACACCACACATCACACACAACACACACACACACACCTAACAAACACCAAACACACAAACACACAACACACACATACACACAATAATATACATATATATATATATTATACTATAATATATATATTAGTGCAGAATAAATTAGTTCTGCAGTATTCGGTGACCTTATTGGACTAACAATTTATGTCATAGGTACAAGCTTTCGAGAGTTATCCTCTCTTCTTCAGGTCAGCAATACTATTACACAAGGAATCTATGGCTAAAACATTGTGAGAGAGGGGGAAAAAACAGATATTTACTTAGATAGTAGGGTGTTTTAAGTGTTTGAAGCCAGGGGACAGTGTCAAAGACAAGGGTGGGAGGGGGGAGGGATACTGGGGGGGAGAAAAGTGTGGATAGAATAGAGGCAAGCAGGATATTACAAGCAATTTGATAGGGTGTGAGAAAACCCTGTCCGCATAAGTCCTTTGTTTTGGTGTAAAGAGTCTATATTCTGAGTTCAAATGTTTTCCGTTCTTGGGTGCTTTTAAAACATTCCATTGCAGGATTTTGATTTTTTAGATCATTTATGGAATGATCTGGTTGTGAAAAGGGATGTCCCACAGGTGAGAGCAGTCAATTCTCTCCTTCTTCGTGATAAGTATAGGTGTCTGTGCATATTCATTCTTCCTTTCTCTATTCCTCCCCCGTGTGTGTATGGGAGCGTGTGGGTTGTAGTGGCTGAGTGTGTGGGGTGGGAGGTGGGTGTGGTGTGTGGTGGGAGCACGAGTATGGGAGTGTGGGTGTGTGTGTGTGTGTTGTGGGTGTGTGGTTGGTGGTGTGGGTGTGTGTTGGTGTGGGTGTGTGTGTGTATGTGGGATGGGAGGCGTGTGTGTGTATGTGTGTCTGGGAGTGTTGTGTGTGTGGTGTATACATGTGGTAGCGTGCGTGTGTGGTGTTGTGTGGTGTGTGTGTGTGGAGGACTCGAGGTAAACCCCCCCAAATCAGTCCACCACCTCCCCACCAGTAGTAACCCACGTCAGTCACTCCTCCCCACCCAGTCAACCCCCCAGTCTCACTCCCCCAGTAAGTCAATCATCCCCCCCCCAGTCAGTCACCCCCCCAGTCAGTCAGTCACTTCCCCCCCAGTCAGTAAGGTACCCCCCCAGTCAGTTACCCCCTAGTCAGTCAGTTACCCCGTCAGTCAGTCACCCTCCCAGTCAGTCAATCACCCTCCCAGTCAGTCACCCCCCCAGTCAGTCACCCCCCAGTCAGTGCACCCCCATCACCGTCACCCCCCAGTCAGTTCAGTAACACCCCCAGTTAGTCAGTCAGTCACCCCCACAGTCAGTCATCCCCCCAGTCAGTCAGTCAGTCACCCCCCAGTCAGTCAGTCACCCCCCCCCAGTCAGTCAGTCAGTCACCTCAAGTCAGTAGCCAGTCCCCCCCAATCAGTCAGTCATCCTCCAGTCAGTCGTCACCCCCCCACCCGTCAGTCAGTCACCCCCCCAGATCAGTCAGTCACCCCCAAAGTCAGTCAGTCACCCCCAGTCAGCGCAGTCACACCCAGTACACGTCCACCCATCTACAGTAACCGCGTATAGGTCAGTTTCACCCCCTCATCCTCTATCTTCCCACAGTGTTTCTCATCTCGGCTCCCAAGTCTACATCGTCCCTTCCCAGTCTCCCTCTGTCTCACCAGCTCTTCGTCGGGCCCAATTCTCCAGTCTCCACTGCATTAGGTCTCTCTGTCTGCCCAGCCTCGCCGCTCATGTCTTCTCTGTCTCCCTCTGTTCTCTAGTCCTTCTATCTTTCTCCTCTCGTAGCATCTGGTCTCCCCTCTCTGTCTCTGTCTCCCTCTCTGTCTCTGTCTCCCTCTCGGTCTCTGTCTCCCTCTCGGTCTCTGTCTCCCTATCTGTCTCCCTGTCTTCCTCTCTGTCTCCCTGTCTTCCTCTCTGTCTCCCTGTCTCCCTCTCTGTCTCCCTCATTGTCTCCCTGTCTCTCTCCCCTCTCTGTCTCCCTGTCTCTCTCCCCTCTATGTCTCTCTGTCTCTTTCTGTCTCTCCCCTCTCTGTATATTGATATCTTATTTACCCTGTATATTTTAACTGCCCTATACCTACACCGAAATAACCTATACTGCTTTCATCCAGATCTGACTTTCGAGCTTCACACGGAAGACATCGGAACCCCCCCTAACCCAGAACACAGGTAGGGAACACATCCCCTCCAATGTATAACATTGCGGGAATGAGGGTACCTGGACATTGAGGGATCAGGTAAGATCCCAGACGGGATTGTTACTTTAGATATTGTGAAGTGGGGGTATCCAGGCACTAGTTAAGGGGTTCAGGAAACTAGTCATTCACATCTGGCTTTTTTTTTTCTAAATCCAACATTTACACACACACACATGTAACAAGAACTAATTATAGTATAATGTAATACAATAAATAAACTTATGTCAAAAAAACGAATGTTGTTCTTACTAGAAATGTATTAATTTTTTTTAAAGTGGGCCTGGGGGCGGGGCTGGGGTGGGACTAGGGTGGGGCTGGGGGCGGGACTAGGGTGGGGCTGGGGCATGGCTAGGGCAGGACTGGGGGAAGACTAGGGCGGTTCTAGGTTGCGAGTAGATTTTTTGTTCGGCGAGTAGATTTTTGGGTGATTTGTCGACCACTGTATATTTGTATTTGTATATTTAACACTCATGCACACACTCACCCATACACACACACAAACACACACAAACACATGAGAAACACAGACACACAATGGTTTGTAATTATGCCTAAAAAATTGTATTTGAACAAAATCAATATTTCGGCTCTCGCCAAAGACTTTTTCCAAACAAACATACAGTAATGATACAGAACCATTTCTACCTCTTCCCCTAACATTGTGAACCGAAAAAGCACAGGTTGAACAGCTTTCGCTCTCCTCTGTTGGGGTTGTTAAGCAACCACAGTAAACAACCCAAGCATGCATGGACTAGAAGAATGCCTATGTAATTAGACATACAGTATGTCTATGAGAAAATAACAATAGTGCAAATACAGATGCAACGACCATTATATTTAACAAATCACGGTGCCGTTTTCGTGTGCGCTGCTGTACTCTACGAGGCATGAATGCAGCCAATCGCCCTAGGCAAAGTGTTTATCACGGATGCTTTGTTTGAATTTCAAGGATTGTGTGCAATTAAATGCAATGAAATGAAAGAGTTGTAATGTGTACAGTACTGTGCTACTGTGATACTGTGCAACTGTGTCAATTTCAGGTGTTTAAAAGCCAGAACACTAAAATGCCATTTTATGCACTCGTCTGCACTCGCGTCTTAAGGCGGTACGGTTGGAAGAAATCAAACGCCATGACATTGGTATTCCGAGGTATGCAACACGTGATTTGTTAAAATAATGGGCGCTGCATCTGTAGCAAAACACTGTGTAAATAAAACCATGTTGAACAAATATAAGTGTCCATCTCTTAATTAAATCTTAATGATCGTGTGGGGCCAGAGCTTTTAATAGCATGAAACTCCAAACATGGGGCCTCATGCATTAAGCGCCGAAAAATTATCGGCAGGGTTTGAACTCGCCATGTTTTTGCCGAGTTGCTCCCACGGTAAGGTCCAAATACCTGTGAGAGCAGCATTTCTAAATATTGCGAGTTGCCGGCGGTGAAATGATCTGCTGGCCGAGAAGGGCTCACCGATTGAGATCTGTCTTCAGCAGAGAGAGATCCGCCTCTCTCTGTGCAAATCTCGCCGGAAAAAAAATATTTTAAAATAAAAAAAATTATTCATAGTGTAGACCCCCAAGGGGTCTCCGGAGCAGAACTGCGTTGGTTTCAGGGCTGAGGATCCCCTGCTTCCCGAGATACAGGCCCCATTATGGGGTGCCGGTATCCCTCTGCTTTGAGATATCCCAATCACGTAACCGTGGGATGTAAACAAAGCAGAGGGATATACCGTCACCCCATAACGGGGCCTGTATCTCGGGAAGCAGGGTGTCCCGAGACCTAAAACCAATGCGGGTCTTCTCCAGAGACCCCCTGCTCATCTATACTAGTCTCAAAACACACATATCAAAAAGAAATCATTCATTACCGTAGCGGATAGCCGCTTAGATAATGAAGCTGCATTAATGTCATTTTTATTAATAGTGTGTGGGAGGAGGGGGACTCCTGAGCTGAACCGCTTTGATTTCTGGCCCAGGGATCCCCTGCTCCCAAGTTACAGGCCCCAGTATGGGGCATTGGGTGGCAGTATCGACGCCATTTTTATAGCGCCAACATCGAGTGATGTGTGACATGTAAAAATGGAGATACCGGCACCCCATATCAGGGCCTGTAACTCGGGTACCAGGGGTCCCTGAGCCAGAAATGAAAGCGGTTCAGCTCAGGAGACCCCATGCTGCTGCATAATATTAATAAAAAGACATTAAAGCAGGTCCATTACCTTAGCGGCTATTCGCTAAGGCAATGAAGGGGTTAAGGCACCATAGCATGTTTATTGGGGACAATTTCCCCCAATAAACACTGCAATATACAACACACCCACCCCCTGTGTCCCCAACAAACCCTATAACCCACTAACATACATAACATATCTTAATTATTTTAGGATGCGTATCCGGGGATCCCCGCTTGCATGCACTACCAATTCTGTGCCCCCAAAAAATAAATAAAAAATACCATATACTTTTAAATAAATACACCCACCCCCCGCCCACTAGCACAAACAGTATAGTAATGGGCAAAATTACTATTATCCACGTATGGATAATAGTGCGTTTGTCCATTTAAAATACAATAAGCAGCAGAAATAAAATAAATAAATCTTGCACTCACCCTTGCCAGGCAGCCACGATGAAGGCCGCCATCATCCTCATCCCGTTCATGGCCTCCGGTGCTGCAAACAATACAGAAGAATAAAAAGAAACAATCTAATGTCCCTGTGACAGGGTGAATGAACGTCACCAGCCATATACCTGGCAAACCTATGTTTAGGCTTGCAGTGCAGCAGTGATGAGGTTAAGTTTTAGTCGAGAAGGGCTGCTTAATTAGTCTGACACCAGCTGCATAATCAAGGTGTTTTTAACCCCCCAGGCTGTATACACATGCAAGCTAGTTGGTTAGGAGACAGGACTGAAATACTGAAGAGATTACTGCTATAAGGTCTGTTTTTCAAAGTACATGTGTGATAAACTGTCTGTGTCCTGCATGCTGACGAGAAGCTGCCTTGTTTTCTATGCTGAAGAGAAGCTATTTTGTTTTTGTCTGCTGAGGAGAAGCTATTTTGTTTTTGTATGCTGAAGAGAAGCTATTTTGTTTTGTGTGTTGTATGTTTTTAAGGCTCAATAAAGAAGCCTTATCAAGAGAACCCATGTGTGTGGTTGCATATACCCTGCAACATATGGTGTCAGAAGTGCCGGGATTTTGAGAGGCCCCTGCAGTTGAAGGGCCACACACACACACAAAAATGAGAAAAATGGAAGAATTTTTAAAAGAGTTTCTGTGCGAGCAGACCAGACAGCAGGGACTGTTAATGCAGGAGCAGACCAAACAGCTGGGACTGTTAATGCAGGAGCAGCATCTAACCTCGCTCAGCGGTTATTGGACTTGTGTACTCGCTGGATACAACCCGAGGAGCGCACTAAGGAGGCAATTCTTGAGCAAGTGGTTTTGGAACAATTCCTACAGATAATACCCCCTTCCGCACGCTCGTGGGTAAAACGCCATGCTGCTGAAACTATAGCTTTGGCGGTCCGACTTGTTGAGAACTTCCTTTGGGCCGAGGATCAGGCGAGTGCCCTGGACCCGATGGATCCAACTTCACCAGCACTTGCGGAGACCCAAAGAGGGAGATTGGAACAACGGGGAAACTACGGCCCCTCCATGCGCAACCGCCAATTGCCACGAAAGGAGCAGTCCTTCCAACAAGAAAGAAGTCAAAACGCCAGGCACCACCGAGACCCTCATCCCCTTTCTGATGTCGGCTTGTTGCCAAATGAGAGGAACTTCCAAGGACGTCACCCACAGGACCCACCAGATGCCTGGTCTCCAGTATCCGGTCCAGCGGAGCACTATCCATGGCCCCCTCCTGCGAGGGAACCCTCTCCATGTTCTGCCTGCGGAGAACAAGGCCACCGTCATGTGGACTCTCCACAGACGGATTGTTCCTTCATCAGGACCGTCGCCTCGGCCTTCACCAGAGAAAATTACAAGCCCCGACTACTTGCAGCTCAGATTGGGGGTAAAACCGTCAAGGCCCTTGTAGATTCAGGCTCTGGGAAAACTCTTGTCTTCCTGGAACTGTTACCACCTAACGTGTGTTCCTTTGACTCCCAATGGAGTATATAATGTATAAACGGCAATGTAAAATGGTATCCAATGGCCAAAATCAGGCTACAGCTAAAAGATCAGGATGCCTGCCTCAAAGTAGGAGTCGCTCCTTGGCTCCCTGTCCCCATTGTGCTCAGCCGGGACTGGCCTTTCTTTTCAAACCTAATGGCTCCAGTCTCTCATGAGGAACCTTATTCTCTGGCTCAGAAGAACCCTGGTAAACTGTTCCCCTTCTCGGCAGACCTTTTTCCCAGTAGACACCGGGTTCCAAAGTCTAAAAGGCAAAGACACTCTGACAAACAAGACTGGTTGCAGAAATCTGGGACTAAAGGTGGCCATTCTAATATCCAGAAGTCACAAGAGATGGCAGGGGATGGCCAGAAGGAGGGAGATATAGGCCCTGGGGATTTAACAGAGCTATACCTCCCTGATGTTCGCCAGAAGCAAAGGGAAGACCCAGTCCTTTCCAGACAATATGATAAAGTGGTAAAAAAGTGATGAACAGATATTGAATGCACAGGGGGTGATAGTATTCCCCCATTTTGAATTGTCAAATGATATCCTGTATAGGGTGAGTAGACAGACACAAACAGGGGAGGTCACCAGACAAATATTGGTTCCCAAGGCGTTTGTAAAATCTGTATTCACCCTAGCCCATACCTTCCCTTGGAGTGGTCACCTTGGTTGGGATAAAACCTTGGACCATATTTCGTCCCGATTCTATTGACCAAGGATGCAGTAGTGATATTGCTAAGTAACGTGTGGCATGTCCTGAATGGTACTTGTAATGTGAATGAACCCTAAAGCTCAGCGCTAAGACCGTTAATGTGTATTTTACAATGAATAAATAAACAACTTATACTTATGTGAAGGCTGCCACAGGGTCCCTGCCTAACGAATTCTGAATGGTAGGTAACTAGTCCGAAGGGACAAAAACCAGCCCCCTTTGTTCCTCTAACCTTGGTGTCAGTTCCCTTTGAGAGGATTGGAGTAGACTTGGTAGGACCTCTAGAACCTTCTGCGAAAGGACACAGGTTTATTCTCGTAATAGTTGACTATGCAACAAGATATCCTGAGGTGTTCCCCCTTAGGACAGCAACGGCAAAGCAAGATGCCAAAAAATTGTTGGAGCTGTTCTAACGGGTTGGACTTCCCCAGGTTCTGTTGACAGACCAAGGTACACATTGTATGGCTAAACTGATGCAGGATGTCTTAAAATTACTAGAGGTCAAGTCTGTTCGGACATCGGTCTACCATCCACAGACTGACGAATCGATGGAAAGATTTAATCGAATGCTAAAACTAATGCTGAGAAAATTTGTAGATTCAGAGAAGAGAGCCTGGGATGAACTTCTCCCTTTTCTGCTGTTTACAGTGCGGGAAGTTCCCCAGGCCTCCACGGGATTCTCTCCATTTGAATTACTGTATGGCTGCCAACCCCGGGTTATCCTAGACCTCCTAAAGGAGTCCTGGGAGGAACAGGGGTCCCCTTCTAAGAATACCCTGCAATATGTATTAGACCTTAGGAAGCGCCTAGATGTGGTCGGCCATTTTGCTAGGGAGAATCTTTAAATCAGCCCAGGATAGTCAGATGAGACATTACAATCAAAATTCTCGCATGAGAGTGTTTGACCCGGAAGATCAGGTGAGGTTGTTGTTACCCAGTTGTGAGAGCATACTCCTAGGCAAAAGGCAGGGCCCATTTGAAGTACTCTGCCGCACAGTGATGTGGATTACGAGATCGCTCAACCAGGGTCCAGGAAGGATAAACAAATTTACCATGTGAACTTGCTGAAACCCTGGAAGATGCACCGGTCTCTATTCATCCACCCGGTGGAGGAGGAAATGGACTTGGGTCCTGAGCCCCCACGGGAGAACATCATGGGTGACCATAAAATCCCAATGGGTAGACAGTTGTCCTCTGAACAAAAAGGGGACTTGTTAGAAATACTTACACAATTCATGATGTTTTTTCTGATTTTCCAGGGCAAATTAATTTAATTTAACATGTGATCGAGACAGCACCTGGGATAAAAGTACATTCCCGTCCTTATAGGTTTCCTGAAAGTCGTAGGGCCCTGGTAGAGAAGGAAATACAAGAAATGTTACACTTAGGAGGGATTGAGGAATCATGCAGTGAGTGGTGTAGTCCACTAGTTATTGTCCCTAAACCCGATGGGAAGGTAAGATTCTGTGTGGACCTCCGAAAGGTCAATGCGGTATCCAAGTTTGATGCATATCCGATGCCAAGTGTGGACGAGTTAATTGACGCCCTTGGTAACGTGGAATATATATCCACGCTGGACTTAACAAAAGGATACTGGCAAATACCTTTAGAGGAAAAGTCCAAGTGCAAAACAGCCTTTGCCACTCCCATGGGTTTATACCAGTTTGTGAAAATGCCATTTGGACTGCATGAAGCCCCAGCCACATTTCAGAGACTCATGGATAAAGTGCTGAGACCCCATAGGGCTTATGCCGCAGCCTACCTAGATGACATTGTCATTTATAGTAAACACTGGCGGGCCCATCTAAATAGAGAAGGTTTGTAAGAAGGCGGTCACTGCTGCCGCCAGGGAAATGATGTTGCTCACGCTTAGAAATAAATAATAGGTTTATTCGTGCATGTATAGCAAACAACAGCCGCAGAGAAAAACTCTGACATCTAAATAGGCTGAAAGCGGTCCTCAAATATCTAAGAGAGGCAGGGCTCACAGCCAACCCTAAGAAATGTGCCTTAGGTAAGGCGGAAACCAAATACTTAGGGTATGCAGTGGGAGGTGGAAAAGTAAAAGAAAAGTAAAAGAAAAAAGTAAAAGAAAAGTAAGACCACTAGCCGACAAGGTAGTTGCCCTGAAAGAAGTTCCGACCACCCAAACAAAAATGCAGGTACGCTCTCTGCTGGGTTTAGCAGGGTACTACCGGCGGTTCATCCCCAACTATTCGGAAGTTGCAGCCCCATTAACGGACCTCACAAAAAAGTGTGCCCCTACACAAGTGGTATGGTCAAGGGAGTGTCAGAGACCGAGGCTGTACAGCGTTTCCTGGGGTTTTCCAATTATTATTGCAGATTTATTCAGAATGTCTCTTCTTTAGTAGCCCCCTTGACGGCCCTTACCAAAAAAGGAGCAGATCCCTCCTCTTGGCCTTTTACTGCAGTCAAGTCTTTTGATCTCTTAAAGAAAGTGTTCATATCTGCCCCGGTTCTGGTTCATCCTGATCTTAAGCTCCTCTTTACCCTCGAGGTTGATGCATCTGACGTCTGTGTAGGCGCTGCACTTTCCCAGAGAAAAAACCCTCAGGCCAGATTGCTTCCTTATGCTTATTTCCCCCAAACAATTTTGCAGCTGAACGTAACTATGATATTGGTAATCGTGAACTTTTGGCCATGAAACTTGCATTGGAAGAATGGAGACACCTTTTAGAAGGAAGAGAAATACCTATAACAATTCTTCCGGATCACAAGATTTTGTTGTATATTGAGGGAGCTCGTCGTCTTGGAGCCCGCCAAGCCAGATGATCACTCTTCTTTTCAAGGTTCAACTTTGTTATCTCCAACCTTCCTGAGACAAAAAATGTCAAAGCAGATGCTCTGTCTCATCAGTTTTCTCTTGAAGTTAATTCTGAGGATCAACTCAAGTCTATTCTTCCATTCAAACTCATTCTTTCTTCCACTAACTTTGAGGCTTTAATGGATAATGCTCTTCAGCAAAACCAGATTCCTGATAATCTTACGGTTCCTGAGGGTCGTCTGTTTACTTCTCCTTCTTTGCGCAAACAGGTCCTAGAATGGGGACATTCTTCTAAATCAGCGGGTCATCCGGGGGCAAAAAGGGCATTGGATCTCATCTCTGGACTTTCTGGTGGCCTCGGATGCAGAAGGATGTTAAGGACTTTGAACTTGCGTGCCGAACTTGTGCCAGGACTAAAACTTTTAGAAACCTCCCTGCTGGGCTACTTCTGCCATTACCTGTCCCAGTCAGGCCATGGACACATTTATCCATGGATTTCGTGGTGGATTTACCTAATTCTAAAGGTATTAACACTATTCTTGTAGTTGTAGATCAGTTCTCCAAGCAATCACATGTTGTACCGCTCAAAGGCCTGCCTAGGTCTCCCAAACTTGCTGAGATATTCATCAAGGAGATCTTTCGTCTTCACGGGGTCACAACAGTGATTGTATCTGATAGAGAATTGCAGTTCGTATCTAAATTTTGGTGCGTTTTTTGCCTTAAGTTAGGCATATCTCTTCACTTTTCTTCTGGGTATCACCCGCAGACTAATGGGCAGACGGAGTGGACTAATCAGTCTTTAGAGCAATTTATTCGGTGCTTCGTGTTTGATTCCCAAGACGATTGGTCGGAGCTCCTTCCTTGGGCGGAATTCGCACACAATCTTCGTAGTGAATCAACCACTGAATCCCCTTTTTCATCAATTACGGGTTCCATCCAGCTACTCTTCCTCTTACAGTTTCTACCTCAGGGGTCTCAGCCACTGACGACATGATCAGGGAACTTCAAAATCTATGGAAAAGGACACAAAGGAACATCAAATCAGCCATCGAGAGACAGAAACATCAGGCTGATCGCCATCATAGACCAGCTTCCAAATTCAAGCCCGGTGACAAAGTCTGGCTGTCCAAAAAATATTAGGCTAAAAGTTCCGTCAATGAAGTTCGCACCTAGATTCTTCGGTCCGTTCTCTATTTCTAAAAAAATCAATCCGGTAGCTTATTGTTTGTCTTTACCTTCTTCCATGAGAATTCCCTCAGTTTTCCATTTGTCCTTACTAAAACAAGTAATCCAGAATGCACATTCCGTTCCTGTTCTCCCCACCAACTCTGTATTGGTACAGGGTCAGCCCGAATACGAAATCCAATCTATTCTAGATTCCAAATTTTCTCTAGGTTCTTTGCATTATCTCATTTATTGGAAGGGAAAAGGTCCTGAGGAACGATCTTGAGTTCCTAGTCATCGGATTCATGCGGCAAGGATGTTCAGGAAGTTCCATTTACATTTTCCAGAAGAGCCTTCATGGAGTTGCCCGGAGGTCATTCTTAGAGGGGGGGTACTGTGAGGATTCGCCATTCTGGCGGTTCTGTCCCCTTAACCCTTACTTGATCATCTGGTTCCTGTGGCATTCAAGAGACACATACTTACGTACAGCGCGCTGGCACTGTGCAGGTTCAGTCGGTCTCATCTGTTCCTGGCTCCAGGGTGTGCTTCCGGTCCTCTGGCATTGACGCATGCGCGGTGCGCGGTCTCCTGGGCAGTCTGCGGTCACTGCCTCTCATTCCCGCCCCACCCTGATGTCAGAGCTACACCGCGCAACTACACTCCATGCTCCTCCTCTATCTCCGTGGGTCCCTCCTCCTGTCTCCACCCCATACTGGCATGGACTGACATGCGTGACCATGTCGCCAAGGTGATGAGCGGGTTGTGCGCGGCATGCGCACACTCTCTGATGCGGCCTCAATCGTCTGTGAAATAGGACACACCTGCGCAATGCAGCAGCCTATCAGCCACAGCGTTTCTGCTTCCTGGACACCTCCCATTGGTGGGAGGCGCTTTAAATATACTCTCTGTGCTCTCACACCTCAATGGGCATAACTCATTTTTTGTGACGCTGTATCTCACTGCATCCTGCCTGTATGCCTCTTACCTTGCTGCCTGACCCAGCCTTGGACAATGGACCTTGTGATACTCTCCTGCACTGACCCTGGCTTTGGATACGATGACTCTACCCGACCTTGCGCTGACCTTGGCTTTGAAGTACGATGATGCTGTTCTCCCCTGCACTGACCCTGGCTTTGGCTCTTCGACAACTATACTCTCTCCAATCTTGATTCCGGCAATGTACCCAATGATCCGCTACTCTACACTCCTAGACCCGGCAAGTACCACATTTACGCTGTCCTCTATGACCGTGATCTGGGCTGCAAGACTATTCTTCACTCTATATGTGCCCTCGCAGTTGTGGTCGGCGTTCTATACCAATCCCTACCTCAGCCCCGCTGTCGCGCCTCGTTTGTGGTGAGCTACGCGTTACAATTTAAATGTAGGACATGTTTATTTTTTTACATACGGGTTTGGTACTGCAGGGCTGTGGGGACCTATGGAGACCACCTGAGGACCCCCGGATGCCCACGGGTACCTCCCGTTGATCCACGGAGGGCACCTGCAGTGAATAACCAGGGGCCCCACAGATTTGGTGGCCCTGAAAATCCGCATGGACCACCCGAGGGCCCAAGACCCCCCTGGGAACCACCAGAGGGCCCCCAGAACAGTGTGGGAACAACCTGAGGGCCCCCAGACACCTGTGGGGATGACCCAGGGACCCTCAAACATCCACGGTACCACCCATTGGGGTCCGCGGTGACCTGTGAGTACCACCTGGAGGCCCACGGTGCCTAGCAGAGACCACCCGGAGAACCCAAGACACCCGTGGGCACCCCCAGGTGCACTGTGGGGCCTGCGGAACCCGTTGGGGCCACCGGAGTCCCCTGTCGGCCTGGGGTATTAAGCCTGAATGTAAAATAATAAATCATGTTTTTATGGGGAAGCTCAGGGGTTGGGTTGGTGTATTGTTTACTAAATATAGTAATGTTTATTGTGGGGCCTAGGAGGTGGGTAGTGGGACTGTTCTGTGCAGTGTTTTTGTTGTGGGTAGTGGTGGTTGGTGAAGGGTGTATTGTCCCCAAGGGCGGTGGTTAGGCCTCCTAGGTGGGTAGTGGGGGAGGGTGGGTTAACCCCTTAATTACTCTAGAGGTTACTAACCGCTAAGGTGATTAAGGGGTTAGGGGATTGTTGCAGGGTACATGCAACCACACACGCGGGTTCTCTTGATAAGGCTTCTTTATTGAGCCTTAAAAACATACAACACACAAAACAAAATAGCTTCTCTTCAGCATACAAAAACAAAATAGCTTCTCTTCAGCAGAAAAAAACAAAATAGCTTCTCTTCAGCATAGAAAACAAGGCAGCTTCTCTTCAGCATGCAGGACACAGACAGTTCATTACACATGTACTTTGAAAAACAGACCTTATAGCAGTAATCTCTTCAGTATTTCAGTCCTGTCTCCTGACCAGCTAGCTTGCATGTGTATACAGCCTGTTTTTTTTTAAACACATTGATTATGCAGCTGGGGTCAGACTAATTAAGCAGCCCTTCTCAACTGAAACTTAACCTCGTCACTGCTGCACTGCAAGCCTAACAGGCAGGCAAAGGAAAGTTGGAGCACCACTATGAACAGTAGAAAAATATATATATATGGTATTGATAAAATAATTACATGATTATATGGTTATAAAATCATATTATTTAACAACTTTTTATATTTATATCCAATATTTCACTCTCGATTTCTTTTATGCATCAACCACTTAGATATGATCTGAACGATTTTGACCCTATGTTCTCTATTATTATTTATGACTGTGGTATATTTTATTATTTGTTTAAATTCATGTTTATATTCTTTTCCCTATTTGAGAATAATGGGGTCTAATTGTTCATTACAAGATGCTTCTCAATCTAAAACTTATTTATATGGTCATTGGTTTATATCTTTTTTCTTCTTTTTCTTTTTTATTTATTATTATATATTTTATATGTTGTGTTCATGTATTGTTTTGTTTTTAATGGTTGTTGAAATAAAGGCATTGTATACTGCCAGGTCTTTGTTATTAAGCAGGTTTTTTTTTGTGGGTATTATGTTTTGTTTCCGTGTTAATAAAGTTTTTGTTTGTCTGTATACGTGAATTGACGCGCTGACGTCACCAACCCGTGCCGCGCATGACGCGTTATTCGTGACGTGTTCAAGCAGCGGACGGAGGGGGACAGATGGCGGGAAAATGCAGGTATATTAGATATCTGGTAAGAGAGGATCAGTATGCACCTTGATAAAGAGCGTGTCGCTCGAAACACGTTGGTGGGGGCCTGTGGCCTCGTTTTTGTAGCTGATGCTTTGATCCATTAAATGTTTTTTTTTTATGGGACACACTCTCTTGCAGTTTTTTCTTCTTTTTTCTACTGTTCATAGTGGTGCTCCAACTTTCCTTTGCCTGCCTGTTTGAATTTCGTGGAGAAACGGAAGCACACACCTGTGGAGGAACCACACAGAAGACCAGACAAATGTGAGTTACATTACTCTTGTACACCCTATTACTTGTACATATCGATGCTCATATGTCTGGACACTAGCCAGTGGGAGTTTTTACTATTCAAGAAGTGGAACTAAATCCAGCTATTCGATTCATAGTGGATAGTGGTGTAACACGTAAAGAAAACCCGCACTGCTGGTGTTGACCCTGGTGAGGTGCTAACTGGGTGAAGACAGAATATGTAAATAAAGAGAAAAAGAACCCAGTTTACTAGCACTCCTTCACAACAATTGTATAATGATAATGTTAAAAATACTTTATTAATAACTAATGAATAAAAAATATGGTGTTAAAACGTAATTAAATACTCTATAGAACAGCACGTGACTGTATCTGTTGGTAACCCACCCGGATCTAGGTGGGTAGATATGGTATGATCCCTGATAGATACTCGGGATCAATTGCTATATGTTATAACTACCTGTAATGCAGGAAAGGAGTCAGAGAAAGCCCACCTAAGAGACTGTCTCTATGTGAGTGTATCGCGGCGTGTAGTACGCTCTACTGGATACACTCTATATATCTGGTATATAATGCGTTAGGTTAGACCTAAATGTATCTACCCCAAATAGAGATTGCACTGGTTGCTATATATATTCTCACCAGCGTTGACAAGGTTAAATCTCTATAGAGGACACAGATTGCCCATACTCTTCTGCGCAGACTAATAGTCAAGCACTAAAGTGTGTTAATGCAGTATCAGCAAGCTAAGGTATCTATATGTAATTACCCATACACCTTGGAGGTGATGTAAGCCCAAATAGGCACTCCCTCACTACTGTCTGTATGGTGTGGGTAATTGTAAGATGTTTGTGCATTGCATCTAATAGTTCAGACAGAATAATATCTAAAATGCCACATATGCACACTCTCAGCACATTTGTAGTCACCCTTACACTTGGCAGAGTGGTATACTGCGTAGGTGGTGGGGGCTAGTGTGAAGACACCCCCCCACAGTATAGAGAGGGTAGGTATGGTGGTAGCACTGACTACTAGGGCTAATAACATGCACATGAGCAGCTGGGAGGCTACTCATCAATGAGGAGATACACTTGCCAGCAAATACAGCCAACTGGAGTGGGGTACACAAGGGGTTAATATAGGATGAGGTCATTACCCCAGAACACCCCTCCCCCCCTTCCCCTCAGAGTATTGAGCAATATATTTGCACTCAATGATAGCGTGGGGAGCCGGTCTAACTGGTGATCGCATAGTCCCCTACATCAGCACTGATCCTGGTTATATCAGTGCCGATGTGCTCGAGGACATGCCTGTCTGTAAGGTGGGTTTAGCTAAGACTCCTTGAAAGCATAGAGAGTCACGCGATACTGGTATACAGCGCGATCCCGTGTCAAACATGCACAGCTGGGGAAGCTGAATTGTGGTAAGGCGGATCAATATCCTTAGACTCTAATGTTTAAATAAACAAGCTTCCCGCGTGTGCAGAGAGAGAACTAGTGGATAGTGGTGTAGTCATTATTTGACAATTGGTCTATACATTCATGTGTGATACTTCAAGGATTTGCATAGTGGATATTCATTGTACTCAACATGTGCTTATATAAGCTATTGATATTCATTTGAGCACCATACAGCTTTTTTTCTCTTCGCACTGCAAGTCTAAACATAGGTTTGCCAGGTATATGGCTGGTGACGTTCATTCACCCTGTCACATTCCTCCCCTCCTACATGTTCGTGCACCAAGCACTTTATCAAGGGTTTTTGTACTTCCCTCTCTCTTTTATGGACAATAAAGGTTATTTTTTAGTAGCTTTGACCCACTCTCTTTTTGCTGTGCGCCATTTTCTACATGGATGTTTACTTGGATCTTCTACAAGCAGCAGCACACGTCACACACCAACTGGATGGGGATTCTCTAATATTCTGAGTAACAGACTTTATTCAATTTGATATACACTTGTGACATATGAGTGTTCCAGGGCCCATCCCAATGAGGTTCTGTGCAGGGATTATTTCCTTTGCCCAGTCCCTTCAGGGAATATAGGTCCCCATTAAGGAAACCATACCACAGGATCAGTGTCATCATTCACTTATTAAACCCTGGTGTTGTTGATTTATTCAGGATTAATAAAAGGTCATACCTAATGGACTCGGCATTGCAGTGCAGGTTCAACATAGAGAATTCAATATATGCACACACAAACAGCCTGTCTGACCTAGTGATATATACTGAAATGCTGAGGGAGAATCGCTGTTATAAGGTCTGTCTGCAATATAATGTTTTGCTATACTGTTATGCTGGACTTTAAACAGCCCTTGTTGGGAAAGGGCAAAGCCCTGCTCAGGACTTATTTTCTGTTTGTTCTACATGCTAAAAAGAAACTGTTTTGTTTTTGTGTGCCATATTTTTAAGGCTCAAATAAATAAGCCTTCTCAAGAAAACCCACGTGTGGTTGCATGTACCCTGCAATAAAGCTGCAGACACCTTTTGACCTGGTTTATCGAAAACCCTGCAGAACTCCTTGGTAAAAGCTCTGATGCATTGGGTGAGGTTGAATCTTCGCTCCAAGATAGGAGCAGCCCAGGCAAGAGTATCATCTATGAGGAGAGAAATTATTTAGGCTACCTTGTGTAACCATGCTGTAAAATGGATTACAGTCATCTCTCCTGCTGACAGTAAGGCCTGGTAAGTTATGGGCATGCCAGCAGTAATTATGGAGGATTGCCCTCACACCCTGGTGAGGTGCCCTATGTATGGATGGGAGTGGTCACATGCTCTGAATCCATGATTAGTGATGTCAGAGTTGTGCCATCCCCCAGAGGATACATAAGGCACAGCACTGCTCAAAAGTTAGTTAGAGGAGGTGGTTCAGAGTTGTTGCTAAGCTGTTGGAAGGTTATGTAAGAGACTATGAGACAAGGAGCAAGTCTGAGTGCAGGCTTGGGAGGAGACAGCTTCTAAGACTGTGACCAGGGACCTGGCACAGGGACTATCTCCCTAAGGGGAGATAGGGAATCCACCAATTTGGGTAAAGGACACCTTTCAAAGGGAAGTGCGGTGAACATGAGAGGCTAAGTACACCCACTGTGAGGGGCAGCTGGCCCGCCGCAAGTCAATAAAGATGATCCTGTTAAACCATACCCTCGTGTGTAAGTGTGGAATGATTACACAGAGGAGTGCACCACAGAGGAGTTCCTCACCAGGACCATCCACAAGCGAACGCTGGGATCCTGATGAGGTAGAGGCGCTGCACTGGATATAGGTAGGACTCATGCACACTACCTCAGCTGCCTGTCTGGGTTGGCAATCCCCACACAACATCATGCGGGAGACTCAGGAGTCCTGTTGCCAACAGGTGCACCACCAGACACGACCATGTAATGGGGACTGGTTAGACCACAGGGGCCAATGTGAGATTGGGTGGGTCAGGCTAAGCCAGAAAATCCATTACATTTGGAGGCGCTGCTGAGAGAGACCTGTCAACAGGACAGGCTTTTGCTAGGTCACTTGGAAACAGGGAGAGTGTCTGCTGCCACTTTGTGCTGCGTTGGGATGGACCTAGGGGTAGTCAAGGGGCTGATGGAGTTTGTCAGTTCGCAGGGACGACCTAGGGGCCTGAAAGGAGTTGGAGGTTTGGAGCCGGGTTATTGCTGTCCTTGTCACCTTGAGGCAGTGCTAGTTGGTAGGATGCCTAAAGGGATAGCCTGTTAACGTGGTCAGGAATTCTGGAGAGGGTCTGCGCTAGGCTAGCCAACAGTAGGTAGACGCCCAAGTACTGCATGGAAGAGCCAGAGTACTCTAGCCCATTCCAGACCACTTACCGAAGGGAGCACAGACTGGGAGGAAGGAGATACAGCAGACACAGAGAGAGTGAGCCTAGCCTGAGGTAGTGCAAACACGAGTCCAGCCTACATTAGGTACACAAGGTGGTGCATCAAGGTAATCTTTATTGTACCGGTGTGGTAGCTGCTGCGCAGAGAGGAGCTCCATGTACAATAATTCTAAGTACAGTGAAAGAATGGCGACCGCAAGAATGGAGGATCCGCGCGGTGCGGAAGGTCCAAGATGGCGGACGGAGGTTAAGGGAGAGAACGCACATGGTGTGTGTGCGGGTGAAGAGCATGCTATGGAAATGACTTTTGTGAGCCTGCGCGCGAAAGCTGTAGCCGCACCTTTCTTGTCCTGCCTAAATTCCCAGGGTACAACCCTGGAGGATAGCTGTGAGGACATTGCGATTATGTGTGAGAATGCTGAGGGAGTATCTGATTGCCAGGCGGTGATTACTACTCAAGTTGCAACTGCTGCTAATATGGATTGCAGAGCGATCCATAATGGCGGTTCCCGCTTTCCTGGGAGACCGCGTGGGCCGAGTGCAGAATATGCTGCAAATGCAAAAGTTGCAGACAGTTGGCTGGGATTGGCGCCAAAGAGAGAACCCCACCCTGTGGGGTGTGGGGGTGCGAAAGCTGTGGCCGCGCCCTCCAGGACTGTGACAGGCTCAGAGCCAATTATGGGCCATAACGTGAATCTGTGAGACCCTCCCCAAATATTCACCAGGGGGAGGGGTCTCTACCTCTGCCAAGCGAGACCCGAGTTGTCTGAGGGAGGAGCTGGATGTGAGCTTCCTGTCCCACAAGTGCGAGGAGCTGGTGAACAGGAAAGACTACTGTGCAAAGTGTCTCCCGTAATCAGCACTACAAAGAGCGAGATGGACATTGGGGTATATCCCTATTCATTGCCAGGAGGCTTCCTGGTAGTCAAGGCTGGGGACAAAGAGGCATTGTGGTGCCTGTGCATGCAGTGCAGGTTACCCGGCGGAGAAGCTAGCATAACGGCTAGGTGTCCCCGTAGTGGCATCCACTACCTAGGGGCCATGCAGCCCTTCATACCAGGGCAGACCGAGGAGGTGGGAGCGGACACAGCCATGCTGACGGCTGAAGCCCCGCGTGCGGCCTGCACTGAACCTGTTGATCTCGGAGTATGGGGATCGCTCCTAATAATCAGAACGGAGCCTGAAGAGAAAGGGGCCTACAAACGCGGTGAGAACCCGGAACCTCACCGTCGGTCCCTTGCGGGAGTGCCACTCCCCGAGTCGGAGTTCGGCTCCTCAAAAGAGGAACAAGCGACCCTAACGACGGTGGTGATGCGCCTATCGGCGGACAACTACAGCGGTGCTGGAAAAGAACCGGCACTTACTTGTGTCACGGCGGAGCGGAGTCTCGTGTCGCCGGTGCAGAAACAACCTGAGTGGCGGAGTCCCACGGCCGTGGTGACTGGTGGAGTCGATGGCGGAGGAAGAACCATCCAGAGCCGACGGAGCGGTGAGATACATCCTTACCCTCCCCAGGTGCCGGTGGTGGCAACGGCGGAGAAAGGCCTAGCCCAGGCCCGAGCGGAGCGGAGAGCAGAACCATCACTTCCGGTGGCGGATGTCGTTCTGGAGGAAGGGGTTCTGGTTGGGAGCCCAACGCAAGATGGCGGCGAAGAATCCTGCGAGATCCAGGACATAATTTCCGGTGGGCACAGTGGAACCGGATGGAACAAGGACACGAGTGAACCGGAGTGCCAGTCCGATGGTACCGGGCAAGGTAGCGAACAGTTGCGGGTCGTAGCCCTGCGTATGCCGGCAGTATTTCCCTATGCCCAACCCCCGGCCATAGTTAAAACCCCTGCCCCTGTCACTTTTTCATCTGGGTCCAAGTCTAGCCAAGGGTTGTCTGGGGAGTCCCGAGCCACTTTTGAAGAATGGACTGGGGAGAATCTGGACTGGGGTAATTGCTTTACATCCGAGGAGAGATCGGGGAGGGAAGTGTTAACCTATGTGATGTCTCCTGGGGTGATTCCTACTGTAATCAAGCCTGTGGCTAATGGGGAAGTCAATCATTATGGTATGCACACTCATACCAGTGGGATGTCTGGGGATTTGGGTAAAGTTGCTCGTGTTGTGCCTATTGCCCGGGGAACACCCTATGTACCTACAGTGTCAGCAAGAATTGCCAGGGATCGCCAAAAGCTGTTACTTTATTTCCACCATCCAAGGGAGGGAGAAATTGAGTTTGAGATGGGTTCCACTGATGAGGATAGGGGATATAGTACTGATGAGGGGGAAGAAAATTGTGATTCTGATAGTTCCATAGAAGATTGGGATACTGATAGCTCTCTAGAGGATTGGGATCCTGAAGTGTTAGATGAGAAGTGGTGTAATCAAGAAAAGAGGTCTTACATTTCCAGGGAGTGCCTTAAGGAAGTATATGGGCATGATCCTCTCAGTCCACTAGCATCCAGGCCAGAGTTATGGGCTGTTTGTGGGTGTTCAGTTTGTCACCTAGAGTGTTACAGCATTGCTGCTCTAAACCCAGTGGACCATGCTGTGCGTAGGCCACCTTAAGAGGGTATGGTAGTACCACTAATGGATTCTCCATCAGGGAGTAATCTTGGTTGTTATACATCTACGTTAGGATGTATCTGTCAATGTTGTGACTAATTATGTATGTCATTCATTTTACAGTGCTTCCTGAAGAAAGGTACTTCAAATTAAGGTCCCAGCCGGGAACGGTGGGATTCACCAGGGGGAGAATATAACCATGCTGTAAAATGGATTACAGTTATATCTCCTGCTGACAGTAAGGCCTGGTAAGTTATGGGCATGCCAGCAGTAATTATGGAGGTTTGCCCTCACACCCTGGTGAGGTGCCCTATGTATGGATGGGAGTGGTCACATGCTCTGAATCCATGATTAGTGATGTCAGAGTTGTGCCAGCCCCCAGAGGATATATAAGGCACAGCACTGCTCAAACGTTAGTTAGAGGAGGTGGTTCAGAGTTGTTGCTAAGCTGTTGGAAGTTTATGTAAGAGACTATGAGACAAGGAGCAAGTCTGAGTGCAGGCTTGGGAGGAGACAGCTTATAAGACTGTGACCAGGGACCTGGCACAGGGACTATCTCCCTAAGGGGATATAGGGAATCCACCAATTTGGGGAAAGGACACCTTTCAAAGGGAAGTGCGGTGAACGTGAGAGGCTAAGTACACCCACTGTGAGGGGCAGCTGGCCCGCCGCAAGTCAATAAAGATGATCCTGTTAAACCATACCCTCGTGTGTAAGTGTGGAATGATTACACAGAGGAGTGCACCACAGAGGAGTTCCTACCAGGACCATCCACAAGCGGACGCTGGGATCCTGATGAGGTGGAGGCGCTGCACTGGATATAGGTAGGACTCATGCACACTACCTCAGCTGCCTCTCTGCGTTGGCAATCCCCACACAACATCATGCGGGAGACTCAGGAGTCCTATTGTCAACTTGTGCACCACCAGACACGACCATGTAATGGGGACTGGTTAGACCACAGGGGCCAATGTGAGATTGGGTGGGTCAGGCTAGGCCAGAAAATCCGTTACACTTGGAACGAGAAGAAAAGAAGTGGGAAGAATTAATCTCGAACTGAATGAAACATTGGTTAAGGAAACCCCGACACTCGTGAGGATTTCCCCCATACCAATTGGGAGTGGGAAGCCGGGGTTCTGACAGATAAGAAGGCATGAGAGGGGTACTAGTGACTAATTGCATGGGATCCGTGCGTGGCCCTTGTAGATGGAGGGATAGGGTTCTAAAATCCTCCCGGAGTGTTCTCAAATTTTGGTCATTTATTTTCTAGACGACAGGGCGTTTGCATGCATGCTCACGACTCTTCCTATGTCACCGAGGTTGAAGTTTGTTGGGCCAAGCATACTGTAACGCATAGCTCACCACAAACGAGGCGCGACCATTGGGCTGAGGTAGGGATTGGTATAGAAAGCCGACCACAACCGCGAGGGCGCATCTAGAGTGTTGGATAGTCTTGCATGCTGGATGAGGGTCATAGAGGACAGTGTAAACATGGTACTTGCCGGGTCTAGGAGTGTAGAGTAGCGGATCGTTGGGGTACGTAGCCGGAGTCAAGATTGGAGAGAGTAGAGTTGTTTTAGAGCCAAAGCCAGGGTCAGTGCAGGGGAGAGCAGCGTCGTCGTATTTCAAAGCCAAGGTCAGTGCAGGTGAGATAGAGTCGTCGTATCCAAACCCCGGGTCAGTGCAGGAGAGTATCACTAGGTCCAAAGTCCAAGGCAGGGTCAGGCAACAAGGTAAGAGTCAGACAAGCAGGATGCAGCGAGATACAGCATCACAAAACAGGAGTTATGCTCGGCGAGGCGAGGTGTGAGAGCACAGAGAGTATATTTAAAGGGCTCCCACCAATGGGAGGCATCCAGGAAACAGAACTGCTGTTGCTGATAGGCTGTTGGATCGCGCAGGTGCGTCCTATTACACAGCCGATTAAGACCGCAACAGAGAGTGCGCGTGCACCGGAAACAACTCGCGCGTCACATTGGCGACACTGTTGCGCGCCATCGATGTGCACCATGACACCCGCCCCAGTATGGGGGTGGAGACAGGAGATGGGACCCGCGGAGATAGAGGAGGAGCACGGAGTGTAGTTGCGCCGTGTAGCTCTGATGTCAGGGCGGGGGCGGGAACTAGAGGCAGGTACCGCAGACTGCCTAGGAGACCGCGCACTGTGCATGCGTCACGTGTCAATGCCAGAGGACCGGTAGCGCACCCTGGATCCAGGAACAGAGGAAACCAATGGGACCCGCGGAGTGCCCGCGCGCTGCGCATAAGTACCACCGTGATGTTGTCTCTCTTGAATGCCACAGGTACCAGATGATTGAGAAATGGTTAAGGTGACAGAACTGCCAGAATGGCGAATCCTCGCATAAATAAATCAACCCCCCCCCCACCACCAACCAACAACATACATAGAGTAGAGTAATGGGCAAAATAACTATTATCCAGCTATGGATAATAGATTATTTGCCCATTATTAAACACAATAACAAGCATAAATAAAGTAAATAAATACAGTTCTACTTACCACAGCCAATATGATGGGTGTCCTCGTCAGGATACTGTCCTCCGTTGCCAGAAAAATACATTGCAAATACAATCTAATGTCCCCTAACCCCTTAATTACCTTATTGGTTAATAACCGCAAAAGTTATTAAGGGGTTAACCCATCCTGCCACGAGACCCACCCAGGAGGCCTAACCACCCTCCACAGACAACTGCCCCCGCCCATCACCCATTCATTTGATTAAAACATCACATAACAACATCAAACACAGCACATATCAAAATAAAAACATCACCTAGCCAAATAAAAAACACAGCACATCTCAAAATAAAACACAACACATAACCAATTAAATCTATAATAAATGCCAATCAAACAATTGATTGGCACAGTGTGTACATTGTATTGTATTGTATGTCTTTATTTGTATAGCACCATTAATGTACACAGCGCTTCACAGTAGTAATACAAGTGGTAATCATATAAATAACAAATAATATAAATAACAGGTCGTGGGAATAAGTGCTTCAGACATAAACGTAACATTTAGGAAGAGGAGTCTCTGCTCCGAGGAGCTTACAATCTAATTGGTATGTACTGCACCGACACACTTTTTTCAAGCAAATACCCAGTATGTACCTGGCAGATACCTGGAATGCGCCGCTCCTCACCTCTGACAAGCCCCGTTGCGTTTGCCTTCCCAGCCTGGGTTCATGCCTGGCTGACGGGCGGCTGATCTGTTAAATGATAATGATTAGGATTTAATAGGCTGCAATGCTTCGCGTGTCTACCAGATGGCATAAATTCATGAATTGTAATGCAGTATATATATATATATACTGTGCAGTATTGCAGCCAGCGGGAATAAAATGCTTCAATCCCGGCCTGGAAAATAACCCAATGCACTCGGGCAGAAAACAGTCACAAACCTCAATACACCCGGGTATACCCGAATTCGTGGGACTAGCCGAGCTCGAATAAAGTGTGTCGCCAGTGTAGGAGGAACCTACAGAGACAGTAGGAGGGAATTTTGGTAAGTGCTTCTGTAGGGAGCCAAGCTTTATGTATCATGTGTCTAGTAGTATCTACGGTGCTATTCATATGCTTCTTTAAGCAAGTGTGTCTTAAGGTGGGTCTTAAAGGTGTATAGAGAGGCTGCTAGTCGGGTATTGAGGGTAAGGGAATTCCAGAGGTGTGGGGCAGTCAGTGAGAAGGGTTTAAGGCAGGAGAGGGCTTTAGATACAAAGGGGGTAGAGTGAAGACATCCTTGAGCAGAACGCAAGAGTCGGGATGGAGCATAGCGAGAAATTAGGGATGAGTTGTAAGGAGGGGCAGAAGAGTGTAAAGCTTTAAAAGTGAGGAGGAGAATTGCATGTGCAATACGGGATTTGATAGGAAGCCAGGAGAGTGATTTCAGCAGCGGAGACGCTGAGACAGATTTAGGAAAGAGTAGAGTGATTCTGGCAGCAGTGTTTAGGATAGATTGTCTGGTTGACAAGTGAGAGGCAGGAAGGCCAGACATCATTAGATTACAGTAGTCGAGATGGGAGTAAATGAGGGCCTGAGTCAGAGTTTTAGCAGTCGAGCAACACAGGAAAGCGTATCTTTGTAATATTGCAGAGGAAAAAGCGACAGGTTTTAGAGATGTTTTGAATGTGACAGGAGAATGTGAGAGAGGAGTCAAGTGTGACCCGTAGGCAGCGTGCTTGGGCTAATGGGTGAATGATGGCAAGTCCAACAGTAATGTGGAAGGAGGTAGTAAGGCCAGGTTTGGGAGGAAGAATAAGAAGCTCTGTTTTTGTCATGTTAAGTTTAAGTCGGCGGAGGGCCATCCAGGATGATATCGCAGAGAGGCATTCCGAAACTTTGGTCTGTACAGCAGGTGTAAGGTCAGGGGTTGAAAAGTAAATTTGTGTGTCGTCAGCATAGAGGTGATATTTGAACCGAAGGGATGTGATTAGGTCACCTAGAGAGAGTGTGTACAGAGAAAAGAGAAGAGGTCCCAGGACAGAACCCTGCGGCACCCCCATAGAGAGATCTATTGAGGAGGAGAAGGTGTTAGCAGAAGACACTGAAAGTACGATGGAAGAGGTAAGAGGAGATCCAGGATAGAGCTTTGTTCTGAATACCAAGAGTATGGAGAATGTGAAGGAGAAGAGGGTGGTCCACGGTGCCAAATGCTGCAGAGAGGTCGAGTAATATGGGCAGAGTATAATGACCTCTGTCTTTGGCAGCATGGAGGTCATTAGTTATTTTAGTGAAGGCTGTTTCAGTTGAGTGATCAGTGCGGAAGCCAGATTTTAGAGGGTCTAGGAGAGAATGGGTGTTGAGAAAGTGGAGCAAGCGAGGGAGTACAAGGCGTTCAAGAAGTTTAGAGGCAAAAGGCAAGAGGGAGACAGGTCGATAGTTAGAAGGACAGGTAGGGTCAAGCTTGCTGTTTTTGAGTAATGGTATAACGGTTGCATGTTTGAAGGAGGAGGGAAAGGTACCAGAATAGAGGGAGGTGTTAAATATGTGTGTGAGCGTAGGGGTTATAGTAGGAACAAGATGTTTTAGGAGATGCGAGGGAATGGGGTCAAGAGGGCAGGTAGTAGAGGGAGAAGAGGAGATTAGTAGAGATACATCCTCCTCTGTGACAACGGAAAAAAAGTCAAGGAAGGCAGGAGGAGAGTTAGGAAGCAGTGTAGGATGGGAGGAGGAAACATAAGGGATGTTCTATAATCTGTGCATCATGTAACACTATGCCAGTCAATGCTCAAACTAAAAGAAACAATTACAAACAAGATCCAATGCCATCCAAATAATAATAAAATAAAAACAAAGCAAGAAGTAAACAGAAATAAATTACCACCAATCAATTAATCCAAAATAAATGACACAATTCACTATTAAAACACAAAAAACAAACCATTCTGAAATAATTGGAAGTTCAATGTAACCACTATTAGCCAAAATCTAACTACCAAAAAGAAGCCACTATTAAAAAGTAACCCCCCCTGAAATAAACTATTGAAAACACCACTAAAAATTACATTTAACTAAAAAAAATAAAAATTACATTGCACAAAAATTTGTAAACAAACAAGCAAAATACATTTAAAACAAAACAAGCATTTGCAAAAACAACCATAGATTGTCCCTGTATGTATGTATATCCATAGGGACATACATAAACACAGGGGCAATAAATGGGCATAAAAAAAATCAATCACATTAAAAAAATCAAAAACCTGTACAAGTAAAATAACATACATTTATTTTATTTTACCTACCTTTAGATGACCTCACCCTCCGAATCCCGGGGACACCGCATGCGCTCGACCAGGAACCAGATAAAATTCCAAGTCTTTATCTTCTTTCTTTTTCTTCTTCTGTACATTTGTAATCAAAATCGTCAGTCTTCTGGGGTCTTCTGGGTTTTTCAGGATCTTCATCTGTCTCTTCCTCTTCATCTATATCTTCATCCGGCACGCCCTTGTCTTTTTCTGGCTTCAGGAGGTACTTCCTCCTCGGCTTCTTAATTTAAAATGAGGCGTCATAGGCTTTTATAGGCCTATGACGTCACATTGCTATCAAAAGGTTGCCACGGCCCTGATTGGCCAGTGAAAACGTGATTTTGTGTGGGTTTTTTTTGGTGACGTCATGTAAAGGAAATGAAGCCAGCCAATCAGAATGGCTGTGCTTCCTTTCCCTTTAACATGACATCATCAAAAGCAAGATGGCTGCCGTCACATGGTACTTGAGCCAACTAATTTACCTTTAACATGACATCATCAAAAGCAAGATGGCTGCCATCACATAATACTTAAGCCAATCAGATCATGGGAACTAAATCCCCAATTTGATTGGCTGTAGTAGACCATGTGACTCCCTTTGGATGACATCACATCCTTTCTCCCTTAAACTCTGTCAAATGGTCTACTAAAGCCAATCAGATAGGGGATTTAGTTCCCATGATCTGATTGGCTTAAGTATTATGTGACGGCAGCCATCTTGCTTTTGATGATGTCATGTTAAAGGTAAATGAAGCACATCCATTCTAATAGGCTGGCATCGTTCCCTTTAAATGACGTCACCAAAAAAATATAAAACTGAAAATCACATGGTTTTTACTGCCCAATCAGGGCCGTGGGAACCATTTGATGAAAATGTGACGTCATAGGCCTATAAAAGCCTTTGATACCTCAATTTAGAGCAAGAAGCCGAGGAGGAAGGACCTCCTTAAGCAAGAAGAAGACAAGGGCGTGCCGGAAGAAGATACAGATGAAGACCCGGAAGACCCCAGAAGACTGACGATATGGATAACAAATTTACAGAAGAAGAAAAAGAAAGAAGATAAAGACATTGGATTTTTTGTAACCTGATTCCTGTGTGTGGATTGGTTCGTGAGTATGCGGTGTCCCCGGGATTCGGAGGGTGAGGTCATCTAAAGGTAAGTAAAAAAATAAATGTATGTTATTTTACTTTTACAGGTATTTGATTATTTTTTTAATGTGATTGTTTTTTTTTTTAAATGCCCATTTATTGCTCCTGTGTTTATGTATGTATGGATATACATACATACAGGGACAATCAATGGTTGTTTTTGAAAATGCTTTTTCGGCTTTAAATGATTTTTGCTTGTTTGTTTAGAAATGTTTGTGCAATGTAATTTTTATTTTTATTTAGTTAGATGTAATTTTTTGTGGTGTTTTCAATAGTTTTTTTCAGCGGGGCTTGATTTTTAATAGTGGCTTCTTTTTGGTAGTTAGATTTTGGATGATGTTGGTTACTTTGAACTTTCATTTATTTCAGAATGGTTTGGTTTTGGTGTTTTAATAGTGAATGGTGTAATTTATTTTGGATAAATTGATTGTTGGTAATTTATTTCTGTTTACTTCTTGCTTTGTTTTTATTTTCTTATTGTTTGGATGGCATTGGATCTTGTTTGTAATTGTTTCTTTTAGTTTCAGCACTGACTGGCATAGTATTACATGATACACAGATTATTTGCATTATTTACCCACTGTACCATTCAATTGTTTGATTGGCATTTGTTATTCAGACGAGACAATGAGTATTCTAAAGCTTGCCTTAAACTAACTGGTACATGCTGGGTGAAGGAAGAGAAGATCGATGTCGCAGCCAAATAGACACAGGGACTCACCAGGAAAAATTAAAGTAGTATATTTATTGGAGTTACATTAAAAAAGAGAAGACACTCAGGACGGACATAAATAGAAGTACCTCCTCCTACGCGTTTCGGGCATGTACTGCTCTTACTCAAGGAGTATAGGGTAAGCCGTGGGGGGGAGCTATTTAAACCTCTCACCGGCTAATGAAGCAGATGATTAACACCTTATAGATAAAATTGAACTTGAATTGATTAGATAAGGTCTACATAGTCTAATTAAAGACAAATTGATAAAAACAAACATAATTGGAGCATCATTAAAGCTGGTCCACATGGTTGCATATAGAGAATATGTATTGTTATAAAGAATTAATTATTTATTTATACCAAACCATTGCCCATGATAGTATATGACAAATGTGGGCAATTATTTTATTTATATGGCAATTTCTAAAAAGATTATGCCTAATACATTGAACACGATATAGGGGCCTATGCAGAGAGCAGCGCTATTTCAAAACTCGCCATTTTTTGGAGAAAATCGCGCAGAAAACAGCAGAAAATGGCGAGTTACGAAAAAAGCGCCAATTTTGTTTTTCTATTTATAAAACTCGCCTCGCGGCTGGCGAGAACCTCCATCTCGCCAGTTTTAAAAATATCCTTATGCAGAGAGGCGCGAACGGCATCTAGCGGCTGTTCGCGCCAATAAAATGGCGCGATTGTCTCCTTTTTGCCTCGCCAGAAAAAGTTGGCAAGAAGCTGCCGCTCGCGGCCATAGCAAAGGGAAAAAAAAGGCGCGAATTTTTTTTAACACATTTCTGCAGCGCGCATCTCGCCAATTTAAACTCGCCACACGCATTCATGTTAAACATAGCAGAATTCGCACATTTCTGCATATGGAGAATAAAACTCTCCAAAAAAGCTACTTTTTATTAAACTCGCCATTTTTAAAATTCGCTGCTCTCTGCATAGGCCCCATAGTGTGTTAGGTAATATGAATTAATCTTTAATTTATAATTAAACAATACAAATATGAATCTAATCTTAGGTCTATACTATGAACCTATTATAAATGCAACCATGGAGATCAAAAAGTTAATCTAGTTGTAATACAATGAAAGGAAATATGAAAATTAATAAATACATACATATAGTTGTAGACAGGTACCCTCCGGTCCCCCCGTGTTTCCGGTTTCCCCTCTCTCTCCTTACCATCAGAGATGTGCGGCAGGGTGACGGAGTCGTGGGCGGTTCCCTCCACTGGGCGCCGCCATGTTGGTGTATGTGCGCACACACGCAGAGAGGATGCGCATGAGCAGGGCAACTCCGCAGCGGCCATTTCAGGGGGCGCACGAGTGCAAGCTGCAGATTGGCAGCCATTAGAGGGAGAGCATGAGGCTCCCTATGTAAAGGCTGCAGATAGAACTACAATCCCCATGATGCTCAGGGACAGTGACACCACCTGTCAGTAGGGCTGCAAGATTCTGCTGAATAGCAGGAAAGACTATTGTATGCTGGAACAGGAAGCAGTCAGTGAAGACCAGGAGCCTGAAGCTGCAGGTTAGATCCAAAGAGCAGTGCTCCAAGGATTAGGCCAGAAGTTAAACCCCAGGACCCAGTTAATTCCCTGAGTCACTGTAGAGAAGTAACTGTATTGTGTAGGGAACTGCCTTAAGACAGGGCCTCCTTCACTGTACTCCTAGTGAGAAAGAGGTTGCAGGACAAAGCCTGACTGTCAGCACAGTGTGTAGCAGGAAGAGACTCTGATTGCATAACAGAGACTGTTTGCAAAGGGATAATCCGGCTGGGAATCCCTCCCCTGTGGAGTCAGCATGTGCCTTCATTTCTGCAGAGAGCAGTGAAGTGCTACGTGGGATCACGTTGCAGTATTGCAGACGCCTCAAGGATTCTCCTGGTTAGGACCATAACCAGGAAGGTATTATATTAAAGTGCACCAACGGGCCCCAACACAGGGAAGCGCTGTCCCTCACACACACACTCCAATCTATCGCTGGTGGACACTAAGAGGTTAAGTGCCCTGGCACATTGGTACACCAAGGACTAGGGTGATATAAAGACTGACACTAAAGTGGTGCAACCATTTACATGTGTGGAGTGATGTGATGATATTCATGCAGGGGAATGTCATGCTGTTTATGTATGAAACGTTATGCAAAGTGTGACAAACGGCTTACTCCGGGGCTCCGCCGTCTGTCCGGGACTGTTAGAACACGGTCTTTTAGGGTAGGTTAAATGATGAGACGTCACGTACTGTTCCTTTAAACAGGCTATGCCTGGTTTATTCAGTCCCAGGCACTGAGACTGCCACAGTTTAAACAGAAAACAAAGCCAAACAAAAAGCTGCTCGTCTGAGCGATAACTTAAACTTAGATGTCCCTGACTCAGAGTTGGAAGTGGCTTGTCCACTTCCACCAACAAAATAAGTACCTTTGCAGTCTTTAGACAAACTAACAGAATGAATGAAGCGATTTGGGAAAGAGGCTTTCTCACCCCTCTGCAGTTCAGCAGCCTTCCAGGCTCTTGGGCGGGGCCCAGAGGAAACAGGAAACAGGTCTTATATACCTGAACTCTAATCAGCATGACAGGTGACAGAAAACAGGCAGCAGACAAACTGTGGAATGGAGTGCCTGTACCACGAGGCTGCCCTGTTCAGCTTAGACAGGACAGAAACTGTTCAGTATCCTGGGAGCCCTGTATATGGAGTTTATTACCAACCCCTGGTTTCTGTCACAAAAGGTTATTATTATTATGCCAAGTAAATACTGTTTTATCCAACTGTGTGTGGTTACTGTATATGTTCGTTCTGATAAGGGAACACTCTCACCAAGTTGGGATCCCTCATCAGTGGAGGCGCTGCACCCAGTGTAAGTATACCCCAGGCTCCCAGTGGCAGAGGCTCAGGCCTCTTGTTAGCCTCACAGGTGACAGCAGAATCAGTAGTTACCATACCCCAGGTGTGCAAGGGCTACATTTGGAGGCACTGCTGAGATTCAGACCTTGGGTGCCCGAACTCAGTAAAAATGTTGTTAGTTTACACGTTACCTTCCCGCCAAGAGGTGTACACGTGGGCGGCAAAAAGGCAAGTCCCGCCCTCACAAACCCTTGCTGTAGGACAAACTCCCGCCAATGCCTCATCCTATGAACTATGTTTAATCCTAATGCAGTATCCAGGCTTAGAAGATGCCAGAATCTTGGGTCGCCGCTCCGACCCAGACAGGTCATGGTGCACCGTACTAATCACTGGGGGATGTGAATTGTCGCCAGAGCAAGGCCCATCCAACTTGCGGTTCCCCGGGGCCCTCAGCTCAGGGTGTCCTGTTATATATCCTGAAATGCCGATAAAACTCGAACCCTGTAGCCCCATTACAGACTTGCTAGAGACTAGTAGGTGCATGTCCCTGTCCCCACCCGAAAGTATATGCGGGGATGAGGTCAGTATATTATCCTGTGCTAATTGTCAGTGAAACGAAACAGGTTAATTGAACATAAAAGTGTAATTCGAAAAAGTACGGATCCCTCTATCCTTGTGCAACACTGTGTGGAACACAATCATAATGTTGCCTCTTTATGCATCATGGGTATTGAGTCAGTAGCACCTAGACAAGGCACTCCAGATAGGGAGACTTTCTTATTGAGACGTGAAGCATTCTGGATACATGCTTTAAATACCAGCAACGGTATGGGTCTTAATGAGAAACAGAATTTAAAATGCTTCCTTAATAGAAGGTAATTTTATGTCTTTCTACAGGCATATTTGACCTTGCACCATCCATGGACTCTGCACTTACCTGTTGGGAAGATTATCCTTTTTTGTGTTTTTTTTCCTTTTTTTTCCCTTTTTTCCCCCTTTTTTTTTCCCCTCCCTCCCTCCCCCTTCCCCTACCTCCCTTCCTCCCCCTTCCCCTCCCTCCCTCTTCTCCTCCCTCCCCCTCCCCCCCCTGGCTGTGTGTACCCATTTCTGACCTAGGTATACACACTAGTATATTCTAAATACTGATGTACTGCATATTCTTATGTGGCATTTCACTGTAACTTTGCAGGATTATACTGATGTCATCAGCAGTATACAGTCACATGTTTTTAATAGTATATTGCTGTATTAGTTTTGTGCACATATGCTTTATTAATATTTTGGTGTGTGGTTTATTTACACTTTCAGGATGATTTATAGGAGTGTCTCACTCCTCCCTGCTCTGACACTGATCCCATGGCGACGGATACATCTTTGTCCAGCCCTGTGAGGACAGTCTTGATTGGTGCACGCCCCCCCTCTTCACCCCCCCCTCTGACGGCCGGGTCATGTTGACATCATCATGCGGGAGTGTTCAGTCTCGGGAGTGGTGTGGCTGTGGCTGCAGTCCTCCAAGACCGCTCTATGCTGTATTGCCAGGGATTTAGACCTAGATGTCTGACGTCACTAGGGGGCGCCATATGGTAGCTCTAACGTCATCAGGTGGGCGGCAACATCCTGGTTATGTGGCAGAATGGGGAGTGGTGAGTATCAGGGGGGTGGTATATATTTTGACTGTTTTCATGTGTTTGGTAGCCTTCACCTTGAGAAAGGCAGTATTTGACTGCCGAAACATTGGACTTTATGGCTTATTAAACCTCCTTTTGAGTAAGACCATGTGCCTGCTTCTTCTTCTTTGTACTGGAACATTTGGGACTACAGTAGCTCCCCAGGACCAGCGCACCGGCAGCTAAGTACCCCACCTCTATTACCATTGAAATTGAGTGCGTGTCTCATCCTCTGTCTATGTATACGATCCTGCATTGAGCACAGCACCTACAGCTAAGTCTTAGGACTGCCTTTTGCTGTTTACCTTATCATAGGACTCTGTGATATCGTTGACAGAGTTTGAATTACTCTGTATACCTGTTATATTACTGGCCCTTGGGCACATTCTTTGCATCATTTCTTTAAGTGTGAAGCCTTTTTTTTGGACTGTTACTGCTATATCCTGCATCTTTACACTGCCCAGCAGCAGTTTATACATCGCACGTGTGTATTGTGTATACATGGAG